>CANSZD010002917.1:625000-790000 GCA_947648045.1 Beta corolliflora | reverse complement strand
TATCTTGTGCAAAATTAATTTCCAGCCATATCTTCATCATAATTAGGTATTTGACAGCATAATCACACCTAAAGAACAAGTGTTGATGAGATTCAACCCCATTCACATACATCACACACTGAGCTGAATCTACAACTCCACTTTGCATGAGACTATCTGAAGTTCTCAGCCTCTGATGCATCACTAACCAGCTTATCACTCTGTGTTTTGGAATTGAAATCTTATTTCAAATATATTTATCCCTGTGCACCTTCTCGGCTTCCCCTGCCATCTTCTGATACATTTGTTTTACACTGAATTTAGCTATTTCTTGGAAAACCTAGAGAGTATAGTATGACTTCAGTTCATCTTTAAACTTACAGATTTATCTTAAGTACCAACAACTATCCATGGGAGGAGTGAACTTCCACCAATCAACATCTTTAACATACACCTCATTTACCTATTTAATCCACATATTATCCTACTTTGTTGTGATAGCCTACACATATTTGGCCAGTGCTACCCTGTTCCACACTTTGATTTACCTCAGACCAAGTCCACCTTCTTGCTTAGGAGTGCACACTATTTGCCAGGCAACATTACCAGGCTTATACTACTGTAATAAGTACCGCTCCACAAGAAAGCCCAACACCCATGCTCAATTTTAGTCAGCACACTCTTGGGTGAGACAAAAACTTGTGCGTAGTATACATGCATATTGTATACTGATCAACACTGAATTTATTAATTGCAATAAATTCTTTCTACTTTAAACTTTTACTCTAGCCACCACATCCTCTCCATTATATAGACTCCTACATTCAGCTATTGAGATCTTCTTGGCACAAATGGGGAATCCTAGATACTTAAATGGCAGTTTTTATGTGTAAACCTAGAAGTATCTTTAATTCTTTGTATCACTTTAGTCTTCACTCCAGCTATATAGAAATCAGATTTTTTTTTTCTCATTTATCTTCAAACCTAAAGATTCAAAAAGCAACTTGAAAGCTTGAAATATAGTATGCACACCAGGAAATTTCCCACCACATCAAAGTATGACATCATCAACAAACACCAAATGATTCATTCTAATTTTTTTACATCTTGGGTGAAAAGTGATTTTAGGATGATCATTATTTTTCCTCATAAGTCTTGATAGGTACTCCATACATATCACAAAGAGCAAAGCAGATATGGGATCTCCTTGCCTTAAACCCCTCTTGGAATCAAAAAAACCCAAGTAATGAACCATTCACCATGAGAGTGAATTAGGATTTTGAACACAAGTCATCACTAGATTTATAAACTTATCAGGGAACTACAAAGCTCTCATCATCTCTTCCAGGAAATTCCAATCAATTGTGTCATATGCTTTCCTCATATTTAATTACATTACAGAACTTGGTTTGACATTCTTCCTCCCATAATGTCTAACCAAATCCTGACAGACCATAATGTTATGCACTGTAAATCTTTCATGCACAAAAGCCATATGGTTTTCAGAAATTAAAATAGGGAGGACCAACCTAAGCCTATTATAGAGCATCTTAGTAATGCACTTAAATAAAGTATTACAACAGGCAATAGGTCTAAGTTCCATCACAGAGCTAGGACAAGAAACTTTTGGGATCAAAGTTAAAATAGTTGCATTGAACTGCTTAAGAAATTTACCAGAGTAAAAAATAATCAAGAATTGCATTATTCGTCATTGCCAACAACATGCCAAGCATACTTGAAGAAGTATGAACCGAAGCCATCTACTCTAGAGCTTTTTCTCCTGGAATTGAGAACATGGCACTCTTCACCTCCTCTTTAGTATAAGGACTATTAAGCAGCTGGATGTGGGCATCAAACACCAGAGCCCCATTTGTATCACAACATGTTTAACAGGGATTCCATTCTCCAAAGCAGTGCCAAGTAACAGATTATATTATTGCAAAAATGCTCAATTAAAATCCTCCAGATTATCGATAAATTTCCACTACTGTTATTGATTGCATATACTATGTTTTGCAATCTCCTTACTTTGATTGGTTGATGAAAGAGAGAGGTACTTTCATCTCCGTCTTTGCACCAATGTAGCTTAGCCTTCTGTGCTAAAAAAAAAAGGTAGGCTTTATGCACTCTTTTATACTCAGCAACTACTCTTGCCTTAGTACTTCTCAACTCCAAATCCATAGGATTCTCCTGCAAAGCACTCAGACTCTGTAACATTTCCTTGTAAGCACCAACGTCACTACTATGCATATTTACAAAACCTTCTAAATTCAACATCTTCAAAGATTTTTAAATTTTCTTTAAATTTGTCACCACTTTATAAATCAAACTCCCTGTAACATATTCAGACCAATACTCTTCAATAATATCAAGGAAGTTTGGAGCTGCACTCCACATGTGGAAATAATTGAAGAGATGTTTCCCAAGATCAATAGCAGGGTATACAACAACCACAATAGGGCCATGATCAAATTTCCCTTCTGGCATGAAGTGGGCAACAACACTTGGGAATCACTCACACTATGCCTAATTTATCGTTGTTCGATCCAGCTTGTAAAACACTCTATGTTCCCCTTGTTTATTATTCCATGTAAATAGGCATCCAGTACTATGAAATACGAATGTCATACATATTACACATACCACACCTAGACATACATTCTTGTAATTTAGTATACTCTTGAGCTCTTACAATTGACCCAATTCTTTCTTCAAGATTTAGCACACAATTGAAGTCTGCAACTATAAGCCAAGGACCCCTGATTCTATTATTTAAGTCCTCAATATCTTCCTAAACTAATCCTCTCTCAGTAGCATCATTTGAAGCATACCAAAAGGAATAATAAAAATCGCTCATACCACTCACTAGAGAAATGTAATAGTGTACTACTTGACTAGAAGAAGAAAGAATTCTTACATGGAAGCTCCTTGGATTGCAGGCAGCCACCACCCTTCCACCTTTATGATTGGCAGAATTTAAAGTGAAACACTATCCATTGAATTGTCTTTTGTAAAGGCACCCCATGTTTTGTGCCTTCACCTTTGTCTCAAGGAGACCAACCAAGCCAGCAACCTTCATATTCAAAAGCTTCTTCACATCCTGCTGCTTCTGTGGGTTGTTGATCCCTTGACATTCCATACTATGATTTTATCCATATCCCTCAAGAGGTTGGCTACCTCATGTCTCTTTAATAACCTGTTACTCACATTCTACATCCCCAACAACTATATTCTATCTTGGATTATTAAGTAGTTCAAAATTGTTCTGTGTTGGAGCTGCTTTTGGACTAGATAATATTCTCCTTGCAGGGCTCCTAAGTTATTGGCATTCAGGTTCTCCAACAGCTTGTTGCAACCCTTCAGTTGTATTTTGGTTGAACAACCACATTCAGAACTTGCTTAGATCCTTCCTAGTAGTAGCCTTGGTGCACTCATTCACATTATGACCCATACCTTTACAAGTAGAACATACTATGGGCTTCCATTCATAATGCACCTCCACTGGAACAACAACATCCTTCACATTCAAAAAGGAGATTTACTCAGAGAATTATTGGTCAAGTTGCACTTCTCATATCACCCTAGCATAATGCAGTTTATCTCTCTTACTTGTCACTTGATCTAGCTTAATTAGCTTTCCAATTAAACTAACAATCTTATGAAGACATTGCTCTCCCCAATATTTAAAATCCAGCTTTAGTAAACCCAAGTAGGAAGAGTTTTAATATTTTCTCTACATATATGAATATCAGCAGTCCAAGCCTTCATAATGACTCGCTTATTATCAAAAGAAATGGAGCATTACCTTAGTTTCAAAAGGCACAAAGCACACCAAGGCGCAAGGTGAAGGCACGCGCATCCCGTAGGCGAGGCACACTTTTTATTTTTATTATTATTTAGCTTCTGTGGTATTAAATTTTCAATAGATCTCCCATTTCCAAGTAAAATAAATATGGCTTTAAGAAAAAATAATACTAATATAAAACGTGACATATTTCTATAAATAAAAAGAAAAAATATTGCACATAAAGGACATTAGTGGGGTCAACTGATAAAGTGGGTACCCATTTTACTTCAATAATACACCATTCAACTTAAAAAGAAAACGAATAAAAAAGTTCAAAGCTCATCTGAAGATCAAAGAGTAGAATATTATCTGATAGAAGCTGAAGAAAATGAGTAGAAGAAGAAAAGATCATCGAAGAACACAAGAGAAAAGATCGAAGAAGAGAAGAGAGAGAAAAAAAGAGAAGATCCAAGAAAGAGAAAGAGGACTAACCTGAATGTTGATGTTGTCGTCGGCTACCGGAGATATGGTGTATGGGATGATGGTGGTTGGCTCGCCGGCATCCTCTGTCAACTCTGGCGAGTTGGCGGCCATTAATTGCCATCAATTTGTGAATTAGATTTTTTCTCCTAAATTAGGGATTCATAATTAGGGTTTGATTTAATGAGATTTACTACAATTAAAAAAAGGCTTTTGCTCAAAATTTCTAAATAAAAACCAAGGTAAGTCTGAATTTGAAAGTTTTTGGAATTTTTTTTTTAACTTTTTAACTCAGATCTACTCTCTTCCCCTCTCTTCCGCACCTCTCCACTAAAAGCGGCAAGGCGTTGTGCCTTGCGCCTCTTCCAAAGGCGGCAAAAAGTGCGTGCCTCAAGTTGCCTGTCGTGCTACGCTTTGCATGGCTTATCGGATGCGTTTTGGCTGGCGCCTAGGCTCTCGTTGGGCGCACTTTTTAAAACTAAGAGCATTATTATCCCAAACTAAGTCCCTCTTCTCCATTGATCTGACTCTAACCACAAATATCCCCTTCTTAACCATCACTACTTTATCAACACATGTTTCCTCCATACACGGTGAACAAAAATTCCCATAACATGAAGTGGAGGGTTTGCCCCCACAATATCAGAATATATAGCAGAATTCCAATAGTCAATTTCAACTTGAACATATGTTAATTTAACTTTCACCATTGGAGCATCATTAACAGGTGGATTCTTTACATTAACCTCATTTTCCTAATTATTAGGGGAAAATAAGATTGGAGGAGGATCAATCATACATTTACCCCGATTCAAATGCCGATTCTTCTCCAGTGCCATTCACTCACCAGATCATTGTATCATTTCAAGCCAATCAGATGTTGGAGATTTAGAGTATAAGGTTAGTTTAATTCATGGTGTGTTTATTTAAGTTGCTTGGATATGGTGTCGTAACTTAAATAACATATATAATAACATGCTATATGTGTGAGTCGTACTTTGGACCCATCATGCGAAGGGTTAAGAGGACAGTATAGTGCTCGCACCTCGCGAGACTATGGTCGCACTTCGCGACGGTGGAGCAGCAGATACTGGGAAGGCAGAGAACTGGTCGCGACTCGCGACCAGGCTCCTGACTTGGGTGTTCCTTGCGTTGTTTCGCGTAGTTTGACGGTTTGTCAATGTAATGTTTCGGATTTTCTGAAGCGTTGTAGCATTGTTATAAATATGGGGACTCTCATATGATGAAGGGTGTTGAGAAAACAACTTCTCTCTTTTGCATACAAACACTCAAAGATATAAATCAGAAATTCTTCATCTCTACAAAATCTCACAAACTCATTTTCAGTGAATAGTGTTCATAGTAAGCGTGACCACTATTGTTTCTTCTTTGTATCTCGAAGGTGAATTCCGTGAACCCGTGCTTTACGATTAGGGTCGGAATATTACTTTTGGGAAAGTGATCCACGCCTAGAAGATTGTTGTCTTGTGACCCTTGTTAATTTATATTTACTCTAACAATCCAAAAGTAATAGTCATTGCAAGATGACTTCAATTCGTGAAATGTCTGCAAATTTTCACAAACTTGACAAGTTCGAAGGTGTTGGTTTTAGAAGATGGCAGAAGAAGATGCATTTCCTTCTCACTTCGTTAAGTGTGGCGTATGTTTTGAGCACTCCCAAACCCGAGGAAGGGGAAAATGAAATTGTTGAAGAAATTCGGAGGAGGAGCAAATGGGAGAATGATGACTATATATGTCGTGGCGACATCCTTAACGGTATGTCTGATGCTTTGTTTGATATTTATCAATTTGTTGAATCCGCTAAGATTCTTTGGGAAGAACTAGAAAGTAAATACATGACCGAAGATGCTTCTAGTAAGAAATTTCTTGTTAGTAATTTCAATGCTTTTAAAATGGTAGACTCTAGGTCGGTAATGGAGCAATTCCATGAAATTCAAAGAATCTTAGGGAGTTTTAAGCAACACAACATTGTGATGGATGAAACCTTTGTTGTTTCCTCTATAATTGATAAATTACCACCCGGTTGGAAGGATGTTAGAAATTCCCTTAAGCATAAGAAAGACGATATGAATGTTGAACAATTGGGTGCTCATCTTCGGATTGAAGAGGGCATTCGGGTCCAAGATGGACAAAAGGATGTCAATCCTAATTCTTCCACCGTTAACATGGTGGAGGATGGTAAATCAAAGGAGTCTTCTAATCCTAAGAAGAGGGCTAACAATTTCACCAAAGGCAACTATGGCAAGAAGCCTAAGTTTGGTGGAGGTGCTCAACGAGGTTGTTTGGGAATGTGGAAAGCCCTGGTCATTTTAAGAAGGATTGCACCATTTGGAAGAAGAAGATGAACAAAAAGAATGGTGGGAATGGCGAGTCTAGCCAAACCCATACCAAGCAAGGTATGTGTACACAAGTTTCACTTAATTCAAATCTGAATTTTGTGTGTATGATTTCTGAAATCTTTTGTGTACAGGATGATTGTTCATGGTGGATCGATTCGGGAGCATCAAGACATGTATGCAAGGAGCGGTCTCTATTCAAGACTTTCAAAGAGGTTGAGAATGGAGAAGTTCTTTACATGGGCAATGATTCTACGGCTAAAGTTCTAGGTGTAGGACAAGTAGAATTAGTGTTTAGTTCCGGAAAGCCTCTTATTTTAAGAGATGTATTGTATGCTCCGGAACTTAGGAGAAATTTAGTCTCCGGTGCTACCTTGAATCGGTTAGGTTTTAAGATGGTGTTTGAAGGCGATAAATTCATATTGTCTAAGGGTGGTACATTTGTAGGACTTGGTTATCTTTGTAATAGTATGTTCAAACTAAGTATTTTGAATGCTTTGAAAGATACTTGCTTTGTTGTTAATGACAATTCTTCTCTATGGCATAATAGACTTGGTCATGTTAACTATAAAAAGTTGTATTCCATGTCTAAGCATGATTTGATTCCCTCTTTTGATCCAAGTATAGAGAAGTGTAGAACATGCATGTTAACAAAGATAACTAGAAATTCTTTTCCAAACAATGTGGAAAAAGATACTTCATTGCTTGATTTGGTGCATAGTGATTTATGTGATTTTCATAGCACTCCTTCCTTGGGGAATAAGAAATACATGATAACTTTTATTGATGATTACTCTCGGTTTTGTTATGTATACTTGTTATTTACTAAGGATGAAGCCCTTGATAAGTTTAAGATCTATAAAACCGAAGTTGAATTACAACTAAGTGACAAAGTTAAACGATTTAGAACCGATAGGGGTGGTGAATTCTATGATCCGAGTTATTTTCAATCTATAGGCATTATACATGAAACTACAGCGGCTTATACACCACAACAAAATGGTATAGCCGAAAGAAAGAATAGAACTTTGCAAGAAATGGTAAATTCTATGTTATCCTATTCGGGTTTAAGTGATGGTTTTTGGGGTGAAGCTATGTTAACAGCTTGTCATATTTTAAACCGAGTTCCAATGAAAAAGAACGAGGTTACCCCATATGAACTTTGGTATAAAAGAAAACCAAACTTGAGTTATCTCAAGGTTTGGGGATGTCGTGCAATTGTAAAAGTGCCGGAACCCAAACGTAAAAAGTTGGGTGAAAGGGGAGTTGAGTGCATCTTTATAGGGTATGCTCTTCATAGCAAATCCTATAGGTTCTATGTTATAGAACAAAATGACTTTTGGTCAATTCACACTATTGTGGAGTCAAGAGATGCAATTTTTGATGAAAATCGATATTCATCAATTCCTAGACCAAAGGATATTACTCCCAATACCAATATTCAAGCAATTGATCAAATTAACATTGATCAAGGAATTGGACTTGATCAAACTAACATTGATCAAGAAGTTGATGAACAAACTCTTGATGAGAATGTTGCATCAACATCATCACAACCTAGGAGAAGTAAAAGGGCGAGAAAAGAGAAATCTTTCGGCCTGGACTTTCATGTATATTTGGTTGAAGGATCAAGGAGTTCCATAGTGACTAAGTTTCCATATATATTTAATGTGGAAGAGGATCCTTTAACGTTTAATGAGGCTATGAGGTCTCAAGATGCCGCTTTTTGGAAAGAGGCAATTGATGATGAGATGGATTCCATCATGGGAAATAACACTTGGGTTTTAGGCGATTTACCTCCTAAGTGTAAACCAATAGGGTGTAAATGGATTTTCAAAAAGAAAATGAAAGTAGATGGAACTATTGATAAGTTCAAAGCCCGTTTGGTGGCTCAAGGTTTCTCACAAAAACCGGGTATTGATTATTTCGATACATATGCACCCGTTGCTAGAATCTCCACTATAAGGTTATTAATAGCTCTTGCGGCTATTCATAAGCTTGTGATCCATCAAATGGATGTCAAGACGGCGTTCTTGAATGGAGAACTAGAGGAAGAGGTTTACATGCGACAACCGGAAGGGTTTGTCGTGAAAGGTCAAGAGCATAAAGTATGCAAGTTGATTAGATCTTTGTATGGGCTAAAACAAGCACGTAAGCAATGGCATCAAAAGTTTGATGAGGTTGTGTTGTCTAATGGTTTCAAATTGAATAATTCAGACAAGTGTGTTTATAGCAAATTTGATGACAACGGTAATGGTGTCATGATTTGTCTATATGTAGATGACATGTTGATATTTGGAACGGATTTGTCACAAGTTGAGTGTACAAAATCTTTTCTATCTTCACAATTCTCCATGAAAGATTTGGGAGAGGCGGATGTCATCTTAGGTATAAGAATTAAGAGAGACAATGGAAAATTGATCTTGTCACAATCTCATTATATCGAGAAAGTGCTCAAGAAGTTTAATGTTAGTGATTGCTCTCTTGTTTCAACTCCTATGGACCCAAGTGAAAAATTATTGCCAAATGATGGCAATGCCGTGTCTCAACTTGAGTATGCAAGGGTTATAGGTTGTTTGATGTATGCTATGACGAGTACTAGGCCGGATATCGCATTTGCGGTAGGGAAATTAAGTAGGTATACTAGTAATCCTAGTATGGAACATTGGCAAGCTATTCGTCGAGTGTTAAAGTATTTGAGGAAAACCATGGACTATGGTTTGTCCTATAGTGGATATCCTTCGGTTTTAGAAGGGTATTCGGATGCAAGTTGGATCTCTAATAGAGAAGATCATTCCTCCACGAGTGGATGGGCATTCCTCCTTGGGGGAGGTGCAATATCTTGGGCTTCCAAGAAACAAACTTGCATTGCGGATTCTTCAATGACATCGGAGTTTATAGCTCTGTCATCGGCAAGCAAAGAAGCCGAGTGGTTAAGGAATCTCATGTTTGAGATACCTTTGTTGCCAAAACCAATATCACCTATTGCTATACATTGTGATAGTGATGCAAGCATTGGCAAGAGCTTATAGTCAAGTGTATAATGGTAAGTCAAGGCACATTGGTGTGAGACATAGTTATGTCCAAGGACTTATCAAAGATAGTTCTATCACTTGTTGACTATGTGAGAACTACGTATAATCTAGCAGATTGTTTCACCAAGGCGCTAGCTAGAGATACGGTAAAGAGGATGGCAATCGGTTTAGGATTGGTGCCTTTTGGAAATCACGAGTAAGGGAATCTTAACTTAACGCCCAATAAGACGTTGGGTCTTGAGTTCAATAAGATTAATTTCCTTATTTGTTGATTGAAAGAACTTGTATAATCATCCAAGGTAAAGTTCTTTAAATCTGTGATGTTATAAGAGGTTGTTTAATCTTAATAGATCTCTTGACATTGTGCTTTGTCACAGGAGCATGCTTTTCTAAGAGATCTACCTATGTAAGTGCGAAGTTTGGCCGCTTCAAGGAGCTAGTGAGGCATAGCTTTGATGCACTTATGAATTGATATGGACACATGGCTAATTAGTGTCAAGTATATATTGAAAATGAGTAGTTAATCTTGTGTGTGTAATATCTTCAAGTTTTCATTATGTGTTGCTAATGGTTCAATCGTTTATCGACACCATTTGGATACGAATGCTTGGAATGTGTATTATACTAAGTGGAAGTTCAAGTCTTTGTACACTTTCATTTATGCATGAGGTTGTTTTGTTATGATGATGTTTGTGCAATAACTATTTATGTATACTCTAAATGGGGGAGGATTGTTGGAGATTTAGAGTATAAGGTTAGTTTAATTCATGGTGTGTTTATTTAAGTTGCTTGGATATGGTGTCGTAACTTAAATAACATATATAATAACATGCTATATGTGTGAGTCGTACTTTGGACTCATCATGCGAAGGGTTAAGAGGACAGTATAGTGCTCGCACCTCGCGAGACTATGGTCGCACTTCGCGACGGTGGAGCAGCAGAATCGGGAAGGCGGAGAACCGGTCGCGACTCGCGACCTGTCGCCCCTCGCGACGTGCTTGAGCTCGCGACGAGCGATGCTCGTCGCGACTCGCGACCAGGCTCCTGACTTGGGTGTTCCTTGCGTTGTTTCGTGTAGTTTGACGGTTTGTCAATGTAATGTTTCGGATTTTCTGAAGCGTTGTAGCATTGTTATAAATATGGGAACTCTCATATGATGAAGGGTGTTGAGAAAACAACTTCTCTCTTTTGCATACAAACACTCAAAGATATAAATCAGAAATTCTTCATCTCTACAAAATCTCATAAACTCATTTTCAGTGAATAGTGTTCATAGTAAGCGTGACCACTATTGTTTCTTCTTTGTATCTCGAAGGTGAATTCCGTGATCCCGTGCTTTACGATTAGGGTCGGAATATTACTTTTGGGAAAGTGATCCACGCCTAGAAGATTGTTGTCTTGTGACCCTTGTTAATTTATATTTACTCTAACATCAGAGAAATTCTCCCTCAAATCCGATTGTTGCTGCAACGACCTTAGGTAGGACCTTGGAGAGAGAATTTCCTCCTGAAAACGAGTACATTCCTCAAATTCAAGTGATGTATGTAACCCTTAATATTTCATGCATTGACTTCTTTTTTTTGCGCTTGAGAAACATATGTTGGTCCCTTCCTTTTTCCGGTGGTAAATTCGCCTGAAAAGCCTTCATTTGAGCTTTAGTTTTTCTTGCCATGGCGAATGACATACATAGTACACAGAGAGAAAAAACTAGAGAGAGAATTAAGCACGCAAATACTCTAGTCATGACCAGAATGTTACTTGAATGAATGTTGCTGCCAGTTCAGATTATTACATTGTTAATATTCGCTTTTTAAAGGCAAAGGTAAGGAGTTTTGTAGATTAAAATGATTGTGTCTTGCAAAATATGAATAGTATATTGGTGTGTATGTTACATCATATTTCTGTTAAAAATAAGTGACTGAGTGAGTGTGGGTGATAAAACAAGTATGCCATGATGATCCAATGTGTATTGTGATTGTTAGGGTTGAATCTCCTTGATGGCAGACCACCTATACAACAAGTAAGACCGGTCCGGGGTTTGTACGGAAAAACTCTCTTCGATGCTTAAGTCAGACTGGTGAGCTAGCAAGTAATATGCAAATGGAGATATGAATAAATGTATTTGTGAGTAAGAATGATAATATACATTCACCTTTGTGCCAAGTTGTTCTTGAGGTCTTTTGGACATTGAATTAAGGCCTTGTGACTATTGGGTTTTGGCCTTTATTTAGACTCCAACACATCCTGTTTCACTTTTTTTTTTGACAGGATAATTCAGGTTCTCTTGGTTCAACTTTATTTTCGCAAGATATTCATGGAATTATAAGATGAGCCATTGTCTTGACTCTTGTTGAGGACTTCTTATTTAATATTTAAGAAATTAAAATGATGAATAAATCCCATCAATCCACTTTCTTTTTCTCCTTCACCATTACCATCAGTACACCACCACCACTGGAAAAAAGGCTAAGTTTCTCCAGAAACATGTAAAAAAAAATAAAATCCGCTCTCTAAGTTCAAATAAAAAAAATGGATTTTTGCTAATAAATCTAAGCTTGGAAAGTGAAAATGAAGGATGGGTCACTTTGGAGAAGAGAGAGAAAAACAAAAAAATGGCTACAAGTGTTGGTGAAGAGAGAAAGAAGAGGGAAAAGGTGGCGAAAGATTTATAGCAGCTTTTGACTGTGGTGTTGGAGGCAATGGTCGCAGGCACAGGGGTGGTGTTGGTCATGGCTGGGCTGCCATGGTGGTGAGCAAGGCTGTCATGGAGGAAATAGAAGGGTTGAGAAGGAAAAGAGGAGAGAAAACATTTATAAAAAAATTGAGATTAGTTAGGGGTGATTAGATTACTTAAAGGTTAATGACTACCCAACTTGACGTACATTGCGTTATTTGTGTAAAAGTGCGGGGGTATTTGGTAAATCTCCAAAAGTTGGAGAGTATATGATGATTTTCATGAAAACTCGGGGGACCTTTGTTAAAAAAAAGGATAATATTATTAATATTATGGTCTAATAATTTTTGTTAATACTTTCTTTGCTCCAAAATTAATGCAAAGAACACTTATTTTTTAATTAATTTTTTAATTAATGCAACACTTCTATATATTTAAAAAAAATATGACCTATACATTGGATCACGTGCACTAAACCACTTGTCTCTCTCCTTTCTTTAACATAAATATTAACACAAGACCCCATGCCACTTCCAACTCCATCCTGAATCTTCGTGCCAACCGTCAAAGGCAAGCGTTGTAATAATGTTGGAGCGGAGCAAGTATATCCAGAATACTTAATGGTTAAAGTTCGATTTCGAATATTATGAATTACTTCAACAAAGATCAAAAGTAGGAAAATGCTACAAAAAATACAATGAGAAACATAAAATCAAATACGATATGAATACTAAATTTAGTAAAGAAAACAAGTGTTTGACCCAAGGGATTACAAGAGAGATAAAGATAGATAAAAAGTTAGACCCATATGATAAGAGATTGAGATAAGGTATTACCAAATAAAGAAATATTCCAATCAATGTGAAACTCCTAAATAAGAGAAATGTTGCAACTAGAAAAGAATGCAGGATGCATAAGAATTCTTTTTCAGGTAACTTCGAATACTTATGAAACTATTTGTAAATGTTAAATAAAATTAGTTTGTGAGAAATAATTTAAAGGAATTATCCAAGATTTTCATGTAAACGAAGATGAAGTTTTTAGAGAAGATTTTATATCTTTTGAGGAGAATATATCAATCTCGATTTAGGGGAAGTTTTTTTTTCCTAAGAAGAGATTCATGCTTATATGTCAGGCTTAATTATAAAAATTAAGTAAAACATTTTTAAAGCCCAAAAAAAGAAGTCATGGAGCCATTTAGTTTGAAATAGGGCAAACCTCGTTTGTGGCGAAACCTTTTCAAGCTTGGCATCACAAGCTCTTTTGATCCAAATTCTTGGATCAATACATCTTGTATTGCTCGCTTTGGTTTTGGTCTTGATCTTGGTCTTTATGCTCCCAAGGAGTCTCCAGCTGCAAAACCGACAATAACTTAGTTCCAAAGCATCACATCATTTCAAATTGTTCTCTGAGTCCTCTGGATTGAAGACAAATGTGCAAAAGTCTTCTCTATATTGTTGTGGTATGGATGAGAGGGAAGTCGTTAGAATTCAAAATGTTTCTGGCATTCAGAGAGATTTTCTTCCTTTTAAATATCTGGGTGTGCCCATTTATTCTAAAAGGATTTCAGCAGCACAGTGTGATAACTTGGTGGAGAAGATGACATCTAAGATTAGAGTGTGGAGTACTCGAAATATCTCTTACTCAGGGAGAGTGCAGCTTGTGAATTCTGTCTTAATGAGCATTCATGGATATTGGGCTCAAATTTTTATTATTCCTAGTAGAGTCATGCAGGATATCGAAAATGTATGCAGAGCATTTCTTTGGTCAGGTAACTACTTCTGCTCTAAGGGAGGGTATGTTGCTTGGAAAGATTTATGCAATAGTAAAAGCACTGGTGGATTGGGCTTTAGAGATGTGAAGAAATGGAACATGGTTAGCCTGGGTAAGCAAGTCTGGGCAATAGCAACAAAAAAAGACAATGTTTGGGTGAGATGGGTACACTCTGTGTACATAAGGGAGGAGGAATGGTGGGATTATACTCCCATAAGTAGTAGCAGCTGGTATTGGAAGTGCATTTGTGAGATTAAGAATCAATTGAAGATGGTTTACAGCAGACATGAATTTCAAAACATGTCCAAATATTGTGCTCAGGAAGTGCTGCAGAGACTTACAGAGCAAAGGGATCATGTCTTCTGGGACAGGTATGTCTGGAACAGATTAAGTGTGCCAAAGTTCAAGTTTATAAGTTGGCTTGCCATGAAGAGAAGATTACATACTGCTGATAGAGTTGCTATTTATGATAATAGTGTCAATACTGACTGTATGCTGTGTGAACTGGAGGCTGAAACACAAGATCATATCTTGTTCAAATGTCATTATAGTAACCAGATTCTTACTCAGATCAAAAACTGGATGGACTTTGTATCTCCTGCTGAGGATTTACCTAGGCTTGTAAGGAGGATTGCCAATTGTGGGAAGTCAAAATTTCAACGTGAAACGTATAATGCAGCAATTGCAGGTGTGGTTTATGGGATTTGGCTTGCTAGGAATGATAGCAAGTGGAATATGAAAGTGCCCACTGTCAAGTATATGGTAAATTGGATTAAGGACACTGTTAGAAGAAGATTATTTCTTGTTTTACCTAAAAAGATGTCTAGGAATGATATAAACTGGTTTTATACTATGTAAAAATTGTATAGGCTGTCTTGGCTACGGTTGTGTAGCTGTTATGCTCTCTTGTCTAGTGAGGAGGGGTCCAACCTAGTTGGTTTGTTCCTCCCTAGATAAGTTTAGGTTGTATCTGTTTTGTGTTTGCAATATATCTCTTAATTACTTAGCGAAAAAAAAAAAGCATCACATCATGGAACTTGTACAGTTGTACTGGAAACAACAATAGTCCTTTTTCTATACTTGTCCACTTAGTTCATGTTTATTCCAAGCAAAACTAAACCACAACTTGTTAAACACATTAGTATAAAATGTCATGATGATCCAATGTGTATTGTGATTGTTAGGGTTGAATCTCCATGATGGCAGACCACCTATACAACATGTAAGACCGGCCCGGGGTTTGTACGAAAAAACTATCTTCGATGCTTAAGTCAGACTAGTGAGCTAGCAAGTAATATGCAAATGGAGATAAGAATAAATGTATTTGTGAGTAAGAATGAGAATAGACATCTACCTTTGTGCCAAGTTGTTCTTGAGGTCTTTTGGACATTGAATTAAGGCCTTATGACTTTCTTCTTTTTGGCTCATCCTTACCAAGTAGGCTTATGGAGCTTAGTTATAAGGTAAAGGGTGTAAGATTAACTATTTAGTTTTGGCCTTTATTTAGACTCCAACACATCCCGTTTCACTTTTTTTTAACAGGATTATTCAGGTTCACTTGGTTCAACTTTATTTTTGCAAGATATTCATGGAATTATAAGATGAGCCATTGTCTTGACTCTGGTTGAGGATTTCTTATTTAATATTTAAGAAATTAAAATGATGAATAAAGCCCATCAATCCACTTTCTTTTTTCTCCTTCACCATCACCATCAGTACACCACCACCACCGGAAAAAAGGCAAAGTTTCTCCGGAAACATGTAAAAAAAAAAACAAAATCTGCTCTCTAAGTTCAAATCTAAAAAATTGGATATTCGCTAATATATCTAAGCTTGGAAAGTGAAAATGAAGGATGGGTCACTTTGGAGAAGAGAGAGAAAAGGAAAAAAATGGCTACAAGTGTTGGTGAAGAGAGAAAGAAGAGGAAAAAGGTGGCGGTAGATTTATAGCAGCTTTTGACTGTGGTGTTGGAGGCAATGGTCGCAGGCACAGGGGTGGTGTTGGTCATGCCTGGGCTGCCATGGTGGTGAGCAAGGCTGTCATGGAGGAAATAGAAGGGTTGAGAAGGAAAGGAGGAGAGAGAAAACATTTATAAAAAAAATTAAGATTAGTTAGGGGTTGATTAGATTACTTAAGGGTTAATCACTACCCAACTTGACGTACATTGCGTTATTTGTGTAAAAGTGCGAGAGTATTTGGTAAATCTCCAAAAGTTGGAGAGTATATGATGATTTTCATGAAAACTCGGGGGACCTTTGTTAAAAAACAGGATAATATTATTATGGTCTAATAATTTTTGTTAATACTTTCGTTGCTCCAAAATTAATGCAACGAACACTTATTTTTTAATTAATTTTTTAATTAATGCAACACTTCTATATATTTAAAAACAATATGACCTATACATTGGATCATGTGCACTAAACCACTTGTATCTCTCCTTACTTTAACATAAATTTTAACACAAGACCCCATGCCACTTCCAACTCCTTCCAGAATCTTCGTGCCAATCGTCAAAAGCAAGTGTTGTAATAATGTTGGAGCGGAGCAAGTATATCCAGAATACTTAATGGTTAAAGTTCAATTTCGAATATTATGAATTACTTCAACAAAGATCAAAAGTAGGAAAATGCTACAAAATTTACAATGAGAAACATAAAATCAAATACGATATGAATACTAAATATTACTTCAACAAAGATCAAAACAAGTGTTTGACCCAAGGGATTACAAGAGAGATAGAGATAGATAAAAAGTTAGACCCATATGATAAGAGATTGAGATAAGGTATTACCAAATAAAGAAATGTTCCAATCAATGTGAAACTCCTAAATAAGAGAAATGTTGCAGCTAGAAAAGAATGCAGGATGTATAAAAATTCTTTTTCAGGTAACTTCGAATACTTATAAAACTATTTGTAAATGTTAAATAAAATTAGTTTGTGAGAAATAATTTAAAGGAATTATCCAAGATTTTCATGTAAACGAAGATGAAGTTTTTAGAGAAGATTTTATATCTTTTGAGGAGAATATATCAATCTTGATTTAGGGGGAAGTTTTTTTTCCTAAGAAAAGATTCATGCTTATATGTCAGGCTTAATTATTAAATTAATTTAAGTAAAACGTTTTTAAAGCCCAAAAAAAAAGAAGTCATGGAGCCATTTAGTTTGAAATAGGGCAAACCTCGTTTGTTGCAAAACCTTTTTAAGCTTGGCATCACAAGCTCTTTTGATGCAAATTCTTGGATCAATACATTTTGTATTGCTCGCTTTGGTTTTGGTCTTGATCTTGGTCTTTATGCTCCCAAGGAGTCTCCAGCTGCAAAACCGACAATAACTTTGTTCCAAAGCATCACATCATGGAACTTGTACAGTTGTACTGGAAACAACAATAGTCCTTTTTCTATACTTGTCCACTTAGTTCATGTTTATTCCAAGCAAAACTAAACCACAACTTGTTAAACACATTAGTATAAAATGCCATGATGATCCAATGTGTATTGTGATTTTTAGGGTTGAATCTCCTTGATGGCAGACCACCTATACAACAAGTAAGATCGACCCGGGGTTTGTACGGAAAAACTATCTTCGATGCTTAAGTCAGACTGGTGAGCTAGCAAGTAATATGCAAATGGAGATAGGAATAAATTTATTTGTGAGTACGAATGATAATAGATATTTACCTTTGTGGCATGTTGTTCTTGAGGTCTTTTTGACATTGAATTAAGGACTTGTGACTTTCTTCTTTTCGGCTCATCCTTACCAAGTAGGCTTATGGAGCTTAGTTATAAGGTAAAGGGTGTAAGATTAACTATTTGGTTTTGGCCTATATTTAGACTCCAACACATCCCATTACACTTTTTTTTTACAGGATAATTCAGATTCTATTGGTTCAACTTTATTTTAGCAAGATATTCATGAAATTAAAATGATGAATAAAGCCCATCAATCCACTTTCTTTTTTCTCCTTCACCATCACCATCAGTACACCACCACCACCGGAAAAAAGGCTAAGTTTCTCCGGAAACATGTAAAAAAAAAAAAAAACAAAATCTGCTCTCTAAGTTCAAATCTAAAAAATTGGATATTCGCTAATATATCTAAGCTTGGAAAGTGAAAATGAAGGATGGGTCACTTTGGAGAAGAGAGAGAAAAGGAAAAAAATGGCTACAAGTGTTGGTGAAGAGAGAAAGAAGAGGGAAAAGGTGGCGAAAGATTTATAGCAGCTTTTGACTGTGGTGTTGGAGGCAATGGTCGCAGGCACATGGGTGGTGTTGGTCATGGCTGGGCAGCCATGGTGGTGAGCAAGGCTGTCATGGAGGAAATAGAAGGGTTGAGAAGGAAAGGAGGAGAGAGAAAACATTTATAAAAAAATTGAGATTAGTTAGGGGTTGATTAGATTACTTAAGGGTTAATCACTACCCAACTTGACGTACATTGCATTATTTGTGTAAAAGTGCGGGGGTATTTGGTAAATCTTCATGAAAACTCGAGGGATTTTTGTTAAAAAAAAGGATAATATTATTAAGATTATGGTCTAATAATTTTTGTTAATATTTTCTTTGCTCCAAAATTAATGCAATGAACACTTATTTTTTAATTAATGCAACACTTATTTTTTAATTAATGCAACACTTCTATATATTTAAAAAAAATATGACCTATACATTGGATCACGTGCACTAAACTACTTGTCTCTCTCCTTACTTTAACATAAATATTAACACAAGACCCCATGCCACTTCCAACTCCTTCCTGAATCTTCGTGCCAACCGTCAAAGGCAAGTGTTGTAATAATGTTGGAGCGGAGCAAGTATATCCAGAATACTTAATGGTTAAAGTTCGATTTCAATATTATGAATTACTTAAACAAAGATCAAAAGTAGGAAAATGCTACAAAAAATACAATGAGAAACATAAAATCAAATACGATAGGAATACTAAATTTAGTAAAGAAAACAAGTGTTTGACCTAAGGGATTACAAGAGAGATAGAGATAGATAAAAATTTAGACCCATATGATAAGAGATTGAGATAAGGTATTACCAAATATAGAAATGTTCCAATCAATGTGAAACTCCTAAATAAGAGAAATGTTGCAACTAGAAAAGAATGCAGGATGTATAAGAATTCTTTTTCAGGTAACTTCGAATACTTATGAAACTATTTGTAAATGTTAAATAAAATTAGTTTGTGAGAAATAATTTAAAGGAATTATCCAAGATTTTCATGTAAATGAAGATGAAGTTTTTAGAGATGATTTTATATCTTTTGAGGAGAATATATCAATCTTGATTTAGGGGGAAATTTTTTTTCCTTAAAAGAGATTCATGCTTATATGTCAGGCTTAATTATTAAATTAATTAAAGTAAAATGTTTTTAAAGCCCCAAAAAAAAAGAAGTCATGGAGCCATTTAGTTTGAAATAGGGCAAACCTGGTGTTGTGACTCTAAGTCAATGTTATTTTGATGATGATAAACACTCTATGCTATAACATGTATGTGTGTAACAGTGATCTAAGAAAACTATCAAGATTGGATGTTCATGAAAGATCAAGAACTTGAAGATATGGAAGCTTAGGTCTAGTTATGTTCTTAGTCATGTTTATGCAATGTAATTAACGTATTGGAACTTTGTGCTAAACTAAAAATATAAAATTAGGATGATTGACTATTTTTTTAGAGTTAAGAAAATAGGTAATTATATTAATTTCATGTTTCTATATTTAAAGAATATAAAAAGGGGAGTTTTTAATTTCGAAAATTAGTTTTGAAAGGAAAATATTTTTTACAAAGATTTTCGGATAAAGAGTTTTGTAAAAACTGATTTTAAAGAAAATGTTTCTTAAAAAATATTTTCGGAAAAAAAAAGTTTTAAAAACATCTGATTTTTAAGAACTAGATTTTATAAAAGATAAAATGCGAAAAAGAAATGTTTTAATAAAAAACTGATTTTAAAGAAAACATTTCTTTAAAAGATTTTCTAAAAAGATTGTTTGTAAAAAGAGAAAAACTGATTTTTAATGATAGCGATTTTTATAAAGTTTGTTTAGATAAAAACTGATTTAAAATCTGATTTAGAGTTGGCATAAGATATGGAGGAATCCTTATCTTACAAGGAGTAAAGGAAATCAGTTTTTTATAAAAGATAAAATTGGATTTTGAAAAGGAAAAGAATTTTATCCCTTTATTTTAGGAATAAAAATTGTTCAAAAAGATAATACATCTTGGAGAAGGATTTTTATTCAGCTGATTGAATTATATAAGGGATAGAAATCATTGGAGCAAACCACGTTTTCATATTTGGAGAGATAAAGATTTTGAGAGCTGAAAACGATCTCCTAGAGCACAGTGTACGGCACAGAGTTCTAGTAAGTTAAGGTCTCTAAACAAAGTTTGTAACGTTCCTCTATTTGCTTGAATAAAAAGCACGCTTTTGAGGAATCATTCTTTTTGTAATCTTTCATATTATAGAGAGTAGCAACACTTAGGGTTAATTGTTGGGGAGCACTACTAGAGTTAGTAGTGGGGGAATCGAATTGTATCAAGGGTTTGGTATTTTACGATTCAAATAATAAAAGAGTAGTTTGTGTGGACGTAGATCTCTGAGGTGAGATTGAACCACGTTAAATTCCTGTGTCTTATTATTTGATTTCATTGTTTTCTTGTTTGATACAATTTCGTTCGAGCAAAAACATTAATCGGAGAATTTACGAGTGAATAACACAGTGCACAACACTGTGCCATAAGAGTGTTTTTGCGAAAATTGATTAGTTTTAGCCACTCAATTCAACCCCCCCTTCTTGAGTGTCACCTTGAGTTCCAACAAGTGGTATCAGAGCAGGCTATTCTCGAAAGGCTCATCCCTAGAGAATAGAAGTCATGAACATGCAAGATGATTCTCGAGAAAGACACTCAAAGTGTCCGATTTTCAACGGAAAAGATTACGGATGGTGGAAGGCTAGGATGAGGATCTACATCCAAGGATTGGACTATGAATGCTGGAAAGTCATAAGAAAAGGACCAATCCTTATCCAAACCAAAAATGCCGAAGGAAAGATGGTCGACAAGGATGAAGATGACTATGATTCGGGTGACTATGCAAAAGCCGAAAAAAACTTCAAAGCTATGAGTATTCTCCAATATGGAATTGGACCTGATGAATACTCAAGGATCTCGGCTTGTACTACAAAGCAAAGAAATATGGGACACGCCGGAGTTGGCCCACGAAGGTACGAATGAGGTAAAACAATCTAGAATAGATTTGCTTGTCCAACAATATGAATTGTTTACTATGAATAAGGACGAATCTATTAAAGAGATGTTCACTAGATTTACACTAATCACTAATGAATTACGTTCTCTAGGCAAAACATATACTTCTGAAGATTTAGTGAGAAAGGTGTTAAGAAGTTTAACAAATCGATGGCTCCCAAAAATAACCGCTATTCAAGAAGCTAAAGATTTGACTAAACTTTCACTAGAACAACTTATTGGATCATTAATGACTCATGAACTTGTCTTAGATTCTAAAACTAATGAACCAAAAAGTAAAGGTATAGCCTTGAGAACTGAATTGGAAATTGAAAATAGTGATAGTGATGATGATATTGATTTTCTTACTAGGAGATTTAAACATTTTCTCAAAAAGAACAAAAACAACAATCCTAGAAAATATGAAAATTTCAAAGGTAAGAGCACTACCTCTAACTTTAAGAAAAGTGCTACTAATTCGGGTTGTTTCAAGTGTGGAGAGTTAAATCACAGGATTAAAGAATGTCCCTTATGGGATGATGAGAAGCCCAAAGAAAGAAGGGAGCAATCGAAGAAAGAATTCAAAAAGGCAATGATTGCTGCCGTTTGGGGAGATTCGGATTCTGATGAAGAACAGTCAGAGGCATAGTGCCATGAGGAAAAATTATGTTTGAATGCTGTACAGACATCACAGAGAAAGGCACAGTGCCAGGACGACTCTCACTTGTGTCTAATGGCGAAAAGTTCGAACTCCCAAGATGAAACTGAAGACAGTGAGGTAAGTCTTTTTTCTCTAAAACCTTCAATACATCTTCTTTCAAAAAACCAACTTGTTACTTTGCTTAGAAATATCATTGATGATTGTCAAGAAATGAATGATGATTTTTCAATCATGAAAAAGGAAGTAAAAAATTTAACTAAGCAAAAGATTGGGTTGGAATTGGAATATAAGGATTTATTAAAGGACTGTAAAGAACTGATGAAGAAGACTGATGAACTTGAAAAAATTATTGAAGAGAAAGATACTGAGATAAACGCTCTAAGATACGAAAAGTCTCTTGCTAACGAAATCGTAAATGACACAGTGCCATACACTGTGTTAAAAGCTGAAAAATCGAGTCTTGAAAAGCAAATTGAATCGCTAAATCATGAGTTAGTTGAACAAAAGAATTCAAGATAGAAATCAAGAATTGTTCCACTAATGCTGCCTAGTGATGCTAAGATAAGTGAAGATCTTAATAAAGTTAAGATAGAATTAGAAATTTCGAGAAAAAGAAATAGTTATCTAAATACTTCTGTTGAATTTTTGGAATCACAATTGACTATTGCTCGAAAAATGTATGAAAAGTGGTCGTATGGTCTAAAAGCTCTCGATTATTTGTCTAGTACAACTAACAATCAAAACAAAACTGGTTTGGGATATACAAGTCAGCAACACAGTGTACGGCACAGTGCCAGAAATTTCGAAAGAGGCTTTGGTAAAAGAAAATATGTTGATCTACCTGAATATTTGATTTGCAACTTTTGTGGAAAAAATGGACACCTTATGGAGAACTGTAATATCAAGAAAAAGAGTGTTGCGAAAAATGTAAAGTATGTAACTCAAATATGGGTTAGAAATGACTTATTAGAAGCTCAACGAAAGAAAAAGGGACCCAAACAGATTTGGGTTCCTAAAATTAACAAGTGATCTTTTTGCAGGCAAACGTGAGAGGAAGCAGCCTATGGTATCTCCACGGTGGTCGCTTCAAGACATATGACTGGTGATAAATCTCAATTCCTCTCACTAGTAGCCTACCATGGAGGTTGTGTTACATTTGGCGACAACAAAAAGGGAGAAATAAGTGGTATTGGAAACGTCGGCAAATCCCTAACACACTCCACAGAGAATGTGATGTTGGTAAGTGGTTTGAAAAAATTTGTTAAGCATATCCCAATTGTGTGATCAAGGTAATTCTGTTGAATTTCATGCATGAATATTTTACAAGATAATTTGTAGCTTTGGGATTAATTTCTGGAAATTAGTTGAGTATTATGCTTGTTGTCCTCCTTTAAATATGTTAATTGGAGTAGGAGTGCATGTCTTTGTGAAACACTGTGAGAAAAAGTCTACTTGATATAAAAAGGACTCGTAATGGTCTAATGATGCTGTCCTAATGTCATGATCCTAAGTTGCCGAACTAATGAGCTATATGATCCTAAGTTGCCGAATTATTGAGCTATGAAATGCTAATTCTTTCTCCTATGGCAAGCTTGATCTTTATCCCGATATTCTGATTTTCTATTTATGAGTTTGACATTTGTGCCTCATTATTTCTTTCTTCCATATGTCTCACCTTATCGTTATTTCCCTATTATTATCCTTCTTTTCCTCACCCATTGATCCAAAGTTCAACAAGTGCTTTTAATCTTGATTAATGATAATTTATGGGGCAATAACATCTTGATAAGATGATGGAAGAAAAGGACGTATCAGTTAAGGGGGAACATGAAAAGGTTGGAATGAAACACAAATACGTGAAAGAATGAAAAGTACTGATTGACACTGTGCATGGCACAGTGCCAGGAGATACATAAAAAAAAAGAAAGAAAATGAGGTCTGAATTAACTTATTATCTTTGATCTCTTATTGATTGACTCTAATAATATTGTATGGTCTGCTTCTCCTTAAAAAAAAAAGGAAAAGAAAAGAAAAGGAGAGTAAGACACTTATTTTAGATAAGTCATAGAGTTCAATTCAAATGTGAACAAAAATTATCAAAGTTTTGAAGATCATCATTTTGGATTCCAGTATATCCGAAGATTAGTTATATTTGGAAGGGAATAGATTGTTCTCTGGCACAGAAACACACACAGTGCCACAGTGAAGAAAGTCCTATGATGTTTATTTACGGAAGTTGAAAATCTTAAAAGAAAGGTTTAAGCACTTGTTGAGCCAATTGCCATTTCAAATCTTCAAGCTTGCATTACCTATCTTTTTCTTACTTTCTTAGCTATTAGCCATGATCCTTCATGATTATTTCTTGCTTCATAACTTCGGATTGTGAGTTGGATTATTTTTTGCTTAATGACTTCGGATTGTGAGTTGGATTATGACATAGCACCAGCATCCTTAGTATCTATTGTGTGAGCTACTTGCATTATTGTGTTGACTATATATCACTTTGACTCGCTAAACATGTTGATGCTCTCCTTTTTGATAATGTCAAAAGGGGGAAGATGGGTATAATACTTAGACTAATGAACATGTTGATGATCTCTTATTTGGTTATCTTAATAAACATGTTACTTGTAAATGATGTTGAGTTATCATCCCTAATGTGATTAATGGTGCATATTTTGAAGGGGAAGTATTATTTGTTTGTCATCATCAAAAAGGGGAAATTTGTTGTGACTCTAAGTCAATGTTATTTTGATGATGATAAACACTCTATGCTATAACATGTATGTGTGTAACAGTGATCTAAGAAAACTATCAAGATTGTATGTTCATGAAAGATCAAGAACTTGAAGATATGGAAGCTTAGGTCTAGTTATGTTCTTAGTCATGTTTATGCAATGTAATTAACGTATTGGAACTTTGTGCTAAACTAGAAATATGAAATTAGGATGATTAACTATTTTTTTAGAGTTAAGAAAATAGGTAATTATATTAATTTCATGTTTCTATATTTAAAGAATATAAAAAGGGGAGTTTTGAATTTCGAAAATTAGTTTTGAAAGGAAAATATTTTTTACAAAGATTTTCGGATAAAGAGTTTTGTAAAAACTGATTTTAAAGAAAACGTTTCTTTAAAAATATTTTCGGAAAAAAAAAGTTTTAAAAAAATCTGCTTTTTTAAGAACAAGATTTTAGAAAAGATAAAATGCGAAAAAGAAGAGTTTTAATAAAAAAACTAATTTTAAAGAAAACATTTCTTTATAAGATTTTCTAAAAAGATTGTTTGTAAAAAGAGAAAAACTGATTTTTAATGATAACGATTTTTATAAAGTTTGTTTAGATAAAAACTGATTTAAAATCTGATTTAGAGTTGGCATAAGATATGGAGGAATCCTTATCATACAAGGAGTAAAGGAAATCAGTTTTTTATAAAAGATAAAATTGGATTTTGAAAAGGAAAAGAATTTTATCCCTTTCTTTTAGGAATAAAAATTGTTCAAAAAGATAATACATCTTGGAGAAGGATTTTTATTCAGCTGATTGAATTATATAAGGGATTGAAATCATTGGAGCAAACCACGTTTTCAGATTTGGAGAGATAAAGATTTTGAGAGCTGAAAACGATCTCCCAGAGCACAGTGTACGACACAGAGTTCTAGTAAGTTAAGCTCTCTAAACAAAGTTTGTAACGTTCCTCTATTTGCTTGAATAAGAAGCACGCTTTTGAGGAATCATTCTTTCTGTAATCTTTCATATTATAGAGAGTAGCAACACTTAGGGTTAAGTGTTGGGGAGCACTACTAGAGTTAGTAGTGGGGGAATCGAATTGTATATCAAGGGTTTGGTATTTTACGATTCAAATAATAAAAGAGTAGTTTGTGTGGACGTAGATCTCAGAGGTGAGATTGAACCACATTAAATTTCTGTGTCTTATTATTTGATTTCATTGTTTTCTTGTTTGATACAATTTCGTTCGAGCAAAAACATTAATCGGAGAATTTACGAGTGAATAACACAGTGCACGGCACTGTGTCATAAGAGTGTTTTTGCGAAAATCGATTAGTTTTAGCCACTCAATTCAACCCCCCTTCTTGAGTGTCACCTTGAGTTCCAACACCTGGTTTATTGTGAAACCATTTCAAGCTTGGCATAACAAGATCTTTTGATCCAAATTCTTGGATCAATACATCTTGTATTGTTCGCTTTGGTTTTGGTCTTGATCTTGGTCTTTATGCTCCCTAGGAGTCTCCAGCTGCAAAACCGAAAATAACATAGTTCCAAAGCATCGACAGTTGAACTGGAAACAACAATAGTCCTTTTTCTATACTTGTCCACTTAGTTCATGTTTATTCCAAGCAAAACTAAACCACAACTTGTTAAACACATTAGTATAAAATGTCATGATGATCCAATGTGTATTGTGATTGTTAGGGTTGAATCTCCATGATGGCAGACCATCTATACAACATGTAAGACCGGCCCGGGGTTTGTACGAAAAAACTCTCTTCGATGCTTAAGTCAGACTAGTGAGCTAGCAAGTAATATGCAAATGGAGATAGGAATAAATGTATTTGTGAGTAAGAATGAGAATAGACATTTACATTTGTGCCAAGTTGTTCTTGAGGTCTTTTGGACATTGAATTAAGGCCTTGTGACTCTCTTCTTTTCGGCTCATCCTTACCAAGTAGGCTTATGGAGCTTAGTTATAAGGTAAAGGGTGTAGGATTAACTATTTGGTTTTGGCCTTTATTTAGACTCCAACACATCCTGTTTCACTTTTTTTTTTGACAGGATAATTCAGGTTCTCTTGGTTCAACTTTATTTTTGCATGATATTCATGGAATTATAAGATGAGCCATAGTCTTGACTCTTGTTGAGGATTTCTTATTTAATATTTAAGAAATTAAAATGATGAATAAAGCCCATCAATCCACTTTTTTTTTTTCTCCTTCACCATTACCATCAATACACCACCACCACCGAAAAAAGGCTAAGTTTCTCCAGAAACATGTAAAAAAAAAAAAATATCCGCTCTCTAAGTTCAAATCTAAAAAATTGGATTTTCGCTAATAAATCTAAGCTTGGAAAGTGAAAATGATGGATGGGTCACTTTGGAGAAGAGAGAGAAAAAGTAAAAAATGGCTACAAGTGTTGGTGAAGAGAGAAAGAAGAGGGAAAAGGTGGCGGTAGATTTATAGCGGCTTTTGACTGTGGTGTTAGAGCCAATGGTCGCAGGCACAGGGGTGGTGTTGGTCATGGCTGGGCTGCCATGGTGGTGAGCAAGGCTATCATGGAAGAAATAGAAGGGTTGAGAAGGAAAGGAAGAGAGAGAAAACATTTATAAAAAAATTAAGATTAGTTAGGGGTTGATTAGATTACTTAAGGGTAAATCACTACCCAACTTGACGTACATTGCGTTATTTGTGTAAAAGTGCGGGGGTATTTGGTAAATCTCCAAAAGTTGGAGAGTATATGATAATTTTCATGAAAACTCGGGGGACCTTTGTTAAAAAAAGGATAATATTATTAATATTGTGGTCTAATAATTTTTGTTAATACTTTCTTTGCTCCAAAATTAATGCAACGAACACTTAATTTTTAATTAATTTTTTAATTAATGCAACACTTCTATATATTTAAAAAAAATAAAGACCTATACATTGGATCACGTGCACAAAACCACTTGTCTCTCTCCTTACTTTAACATAAATATTAACACAAGACCCCATTCCACTTCCAACTCCTTCCTGAATCTTCGTGCCAACCGTCAAAGGCATGCAAGTGTTGTAATAATGTTGGAGCGGAGCAAGTATATCCAGAATACTTAATGGTTAAGGTTCAATTTCGAATATTATGAATTACTTCAACAAAGATCAAAAGTAGGAAAATGCTACAAAAATTACAATGAGAAACATAAAATCAAATACGATATGAATACTAAATTTAGTAAAGAAAACAAGTGTTTGACCCAAGGGAATACAAGAGAGATAGAGATAGATAAAAAGTTAGACCCATATGATATGAGATTGAGATAAGGTATTACCAGATAAAGAAATGTTCCAATCAATGTGAAACTCCTAAATAAGAGAAATGTTGCAACTAGAAAAGAATGCAGGATGTATAAAAATTCTTTTTCAAGTAACTTCGAATACTTATGAAACTATTTGTAAATGTTAAATAAAATTAGTTTGTCAGAAATAATTTATAGGAATTATCCAAGATTTTCATGTAAACGAAGATGAAGTTTTTAGAGAAGATTTTATATCTTTTGAGGAGAATATATCAATCTTGATTTTGGGGGACGTTTTTTTTCCTAAGAAAAGATTCATGCTTATATGTCAGGCTTAATTATTAAATTAATTTAAGTAAAACGTTTTTAAAGCCCAAAAAAAAAAAAAGTCATGGAGCCATTTAGTTTGAAATAGGGCAAACCTCGTTTGTTGCGAAACCTTTTTAAGCTTGGCATCACAAGCTCTTTTGATCCAAATTCTTGGATCAATACATTTTGTATTGCTCGCTTTGGTTTTGGTCTTGATCTTGGTCATTATGCTCCCAAGGAGTCTCCAGCTGCAAAACCGACAATAACTTAGTTCCAAAGCATCACATCATGGAACTTGTACAATTGTACTGGAAACAACAATAGTCCTTTTTCTATACTTGTCCACTTAGTTCATGTTTATTCCAAGCAAAACTAAACCACAACTTGTTAAACACATTAGTATAAAATGCCATGATGATCCAATGTGTATTGTGATTGTTAGGGTTGAATCTCCTTGATGGCAGACCACCTATACAACAAGTAATTAAGATCGACCCGGGGTTTGTACGGAAAAACTCTCTTCGATGCTTAAGTCAGACTGGTGAGCTAGCAAGTAATATGCAAATGGAGATAGGAATAAATGTATTTGTGAGTAAGAATGAGAATAGACATTTACCTTTGTGCCAAGTTGTTCTTGAGGTCATTTTGACATTGAATTAAGGCCTTGTGACTTTCTTCTTTTCGGTTCATCCTTACCAAGTAGGCTTATGGAGCTTAGTTATAAGGTAAAGGGTGTAAGATTAACTATTTGGTTTTGGCCTTTATTTAGACTTCAACACATCCCATTTCACTTTTTTTTTATAGGATAATTCAGGTTCTATTGGTTCAACTTTATTTTTGCAAGATATTCATGGAATTATAAGATGATCCATTGTCTTGACTCTTGTTGAGGATTTCTTATTTAATATTTAAGAAATTAAAATGATGAATAAAGCCCATCAATCCACTTTCTTTTTTCTCCGTCACCATTACCATCAGTACACCACCACCACCGGAAAAAAGGGCAAAGTTTCTCCGGAAACATGTAAAAAAAAATAAAATCCGCTCTTTAAGTTCAAATCTAAAAAATTGAATTTTCGCTAATAAATCCAAGCTTGGAAAGTAAAATGATGGATGGGTCACTTTGGAGAAGAGAGAGAAAAAGAAAAAAATGGCTACAAGTGTTGGTGAAGAGAGAAAGAAGAGGGAAAAGTGGCGGTAGATTTATAGCAGCTTTTGACTGTGGTGTTGGAGGCAATGGTCGCAGGCACAAAGGTGGTGTTGGTCATGACTGGGCAGTCATGGTGGTGAGCAAGGCTGTCATGGAGGAAATAGAAGGGTTGAGAAGGAAAGGAGGAGAGAGAAAATATTTATAAAAAAATTGAGATTAGTTAGGGGTTGATTAGATTACTTAAGGGTTAATCACTACCTAACTTGACGTACATAGCGTTATTTGTGTAAAAGTGCGGGGGTATTTGGTAAATCTCCAAAAGTTGGAGAGTATATGATGATTTTCTTGAAAACTCGAGGGATTTTTGTTAAAAAAAAGGATAATATTATTAATATTATGGTCTAATAATTTTTGTTAATATTTTCTTTGCTCCAAAATTAATGCAACGAACACTTATTTTTTAATTAATTTTTTAATTAATGCAACACTTCAATGACCTATACATTGGATCACGTGCACTAAACCACTTGTCTCTCTCCTTACTTTAACATAAATATTAACACAAGACCCCATGCCACTTCCCACTCCTTCCTGAATCTTCGTGCCAACCGTCAAAGGCAAGTGTTGTAATAATGTTGGAGCGGAGCAAGTATATCCAGAATACTTAATGGTTAAAGTTCGATTTCGAATATTATGAATTACTTCAACAAAGATCAAAAGTAGGAAAATGCTACAAAAAATACAATGAGAAACATAAAATCAAATACGATAGGAATACTAAATTTAGTAAAGAAAACAAGTGTTTGACCCAAGGGATTACAAGAGAGATAGAGATAGATAAAAATTTAGACCCATATGATAAGAGATTGAGATAAGGTATTACCAAATAAAGAAATGTTCCAATCAATGTGAAACTCCTAAATAAGAGAAATGTTGCAACTAGAAAAGAATGCAGGATGTATAAGAATTCTTTTTTCAGGTAACTTCGAATACTTATGAAACTATTTGTAAATATTAAATAAAATTAGTTTGTGAGAAATAATTTAAAGGAATTATCCAAGATTTTCATGTAAACGAAGATGAAGTTTTTAGAGAAGATTTTATATCTTTTGATGAGAATATATCAATCTTGATTTAGGGGGAAGTTTTTTTTCCTAAGAAAAGATTCATGCTTATATGTCAGGCTTAATTATTAAATTAATTTTAGTAAAACGTTTTTAAAGCCCAAAAAAGAAGAAGTCATGGAGCCATTTAGTTTGAAATAGGGCAAACCTCGTTTGTTGCGAAACCTTTTTAAGCTTGGCATCACAAGCTCTTTTGATCCAAATTCTTGGATCAATACATCTTGTATTGCTCGCTTTGGTTTTGGTCTTGATCATGGTCTTTATGCTCCCATGGAGTCTCCAGCTGCAAAACAGACAATAACTTAGTTCCAAAGCATCACATCATGGAACTTGTACAGTTGTACTGGAAACAACAATAGTCCTTTTTCTGTACTTGTCCACTTAGTTCATGTTTATTCCAAGCAAAACTAAACCACAACTTGTTAAACACATTAGTATAAAATGCCATGATGATCCAATGAGTATTGTGATTGTTAGGGTTGAATCTCCTAGATGGCAGACCACCTATACAACAAGTAAGACCGACCCGGGGTTTGTACGGAAAAACTCTCATCGATGCTTAAGTCAGACTGGTGAGCTAGCAAATAATATGCAAATGGAGATAGGAATAAATGTATTTGTGAGTAAGAATGAGAATAGACATTTACATTTGTGCCAAGTTGTTCTTGAGGTCTTTTGGACATTGAATTAAGGCCTTGTGACTTTCTTCTTTTCGGCTCATCCTTACCAAGTAGGCTTATGGAGTTTAGTTATAAGGTAAAGGGTGTAGGATTAAATATTTGGTTTTGGCCTTTATTTAGACTCCAACACATCCCGTTTCACTTTTTTTTTGACAGGATAATTCAGGTTCTCTTGGCTCAACATTATTTTTGCATGATATTCATGGAATTATAAGATGAGCCATTGTCTTGACTCTTGTTGAGGATTTCTTATTTAATATTTAAGAAATTAAAATGATGAATAAAGCCCATCAATCCACTTTCTTTTTTCTCCTTCACCATTACCATCAATACACCACCACCACCGGAAAAAAGGCTAAGTTTCTCCGGAAACATGTAAAAAAAAAAAAATCCGCTCTCTAAGTTCAAATCTAAAAAATTGGATTTTCGCTAATAAATCTAAGCTTGGAAAGTGAAAATGATGGATGGGTCACTTTGGAGAAGAAAGAGAAAAAGAAAAAAATGGCTACCAGTGTTGGTGAAGAGGGAAAAGGTGGTGGTAGATTTATAGCAGCTTTTGACTGTGGTGTTAGAGGCAATGGTCGCAGGCACAGGGGTGGTGTTGGTCATGGCTGGGCTGCCATGGTGGTGAGCAAGGGTGTCGTGGAGGAAATAGATGGGTGGAGAAGGAAAGGAGGAGAGAGAAAACATTTATAAAAAAATTGAGATTAGTTAGGGGTTGATTAGATTACTTAAGGGTTAATCACTACCCAACTTGACGTACATTGCGTTATTTGTGTAAAAGTGCGGGGGTATTTGGTAAATCTCCAAAAGTTGGAGAGTATATGATGATTTTCTTGAAAACTCGGGGGACCTTTGTTCAAAAAAGGATAATATTATTAATATTATGGTCCAATAATTTTTGTTAATACTTTCTTTGCTCCAAAATTAATGCAACGAACACTTATTTTTTAATTAATTTTTTAATAAATGCAACACTTCTAAATATTAAAAAAAAAAAAATAAAGACCTATACATTGGATCACGTGCACTAAACCACTTGTCTCTCTCCTTACTTTAACATAAATATTAACACAAGACACCATTCCACTTCCAACTCCTTCCTAAATCTTCGTGCCAACCGTCAAGGGCAAGTGTTGTAATAATGTTGGAGCGGAGCAAGTATATCCAGAATACTTAATGGTTAAAGTTCGATTTCGAATATTATGAATTACTTTAACAATGATCAAAAGTAGGAAAATGCTACAAAAAATACAATGAGAAACATAAAATCAAATACGATAGGAATACTAAATTTAGTAAAGAAAACAAGTGTTTGACCCAAGGGATTACAAGAGAGATAGAGATAGATAAAAATTTAGACCCATATGATAAGAGATTGAGATAAGGTATTACCAAATAAAGAAATGTTCCAATCAATGTGAAACTCCTAAATAAGAGAAATGTTGCAACTAGAAAAGAATGCAGGATGTATAAGAATTCTTTTTCAAGTAACTTCGAATACTTATGAAACTATTTGTAAATGTTAAATAAAATTAGTTTGTGATAAATAATTTAAAGGATTTATCCAAGATTTTCATGTAAACGAAGATGAAGTTTTTAGAGAAGATTTTATATCTTATGAGGAGAATATATCAATCTTGATTAAGGATGGAAATGGGTGATGGATCATCCATCACCCGTTTAACCCGGTTTTTAAAATGGATGAAAAACCCGATTTAAATGGATGGAAAGCGGGTGGTGGGTGAGAAATTTTTCACCCGTCACCCGATCCATCACCCGTTTAACCTTCAACCCATCACCCATTTATTAAGTTTTACATATATATAAACTTACTTTTTATATTTTTGATAGAAATATTTTATATCATGTGTATCATATCACAAGTTTCATTAGAAAATGTACTACATGGTTTCACCCGTTTATCACCCGACCCACCCGTTTCACCCGGTGGGTGACGGATGGATGGATGCGGGTGGAGCGGACGGATGCGGGTGACGGATGCGGGTGATGCTCCACCCGCCCCGAATCCCATCCATTTCCATCCCTAATCTTGATTTAGGGGGAAGTTTTTTTTCCTAAGAAGAGATTCATGCTTATATGTCAGGCTTAATTATTAAATTAATTTAAGTAAAATGTTTTTAAAGCCCCAAAAAAAAAGAAGTCATGGAGCCATTTAGTTTGAAATAGGGCGAACCTCGTTTTTTGCAAAACCTTTTCAAGCTTGGTATCACAATCTCTTTTGATCCAAATTCTTGGATCAATACATCTTGTATTGCTCGCTTTGGTTTTGGTCTTGATCTTGGTCTTTATGCTCCCAAGGAGTCTCCAGCTGCAAAACCAACAATAACTTAGTTCCAAAGCATTACATCATGGAACTTGTACAGTTGTACTGGAAACAACAATAGTCCTTTTTCTATACTTGTCCACTTTTTTTTTTTTTGGTTAAAAGGGCATACTGGCATAGAAATTAAATAGAGTATTGACCCGAAGGTCTACAACAATCCGATAGCATAAGTTCAATACAATCATTAGGGAGTAGGGGAATTTCCCTAACAATATTTAGGTACATAGCATGTTTCCTACTTTCCCGTGCAAGGTAGTCTGCGAGCTTGTTTTTAGCACGCTTCACGAATCCGAACTTGATGTCCTTGAACTCCCGCCTGCATTCCCTACATTTTTTAAGACATTATAGTATACATCATGATATAATTCTGTATTGGTAACAAGATCAATAGCTTGCTGGCTATCCGAGATTATTAATGCCTGATCCACTAAGCGCTTACGAGCCAACTGCATTCCCTCCATAATACCCAGCAGTTCGGCCATGAGCACATCCACCGCGAACTGGTTCTTTTGATAACCAACCACCCAATTATCTCGGTGGTCTCTCATCCATCCCGCCAAACCTGCGTGCTGACCCATACCTGTAAAGGAAGCGTCTACACAAACCACAAACCAGTTTCAGGGAATGATGCTTGGACTATTTTGATCAAAGGGGTTCAGATTAGCCAAAGGTTTCGAAGGTCGAGACGAAATAAATTCACCGGCTAGGAAGGCTGCTTTCGAAATGGTTTGAGTAGGATTAGGATGATTTATATTTTCAAAGATTTTTTTTTGTTTCGAGTTACCCAGATTTCATGACATAAGAAGGAGAAGAACACATTCCATGGAAGGCCCCTATAGGGATCAGTTGCCGCAAGATTGGATTTAAGCCAAGCCTCCCTAACTCCTACAAACAAATGTAAGTTCGTATTAACCTGATCCCAAACTTGTTTAGCAAAAAGGTAATCTCTAAGCACGTGGATAACATCCTCAGGTACGAGATTACATAGAGAGCACGTGGGGGTGGGGACAATATTTCGAATATACAACAAAGATTGTGTTGGGAGGCGATTGAACCAGCTAAGCCAAGTAAAGAATTTTATTTTAGGTGAAAACTCCCCTTTCCAAATCCATGAGGTATCTTCCTCCATCCCTCGGTTTCTAACCATAAATTGGAATGCTTTTTTCAAAGAGAAGCTATTTTGGGTAGTAAAGGATGAGAAGGGGCGATCTGAACTTTGTGAGGGGGTCCATTCAAGGCTTAGAATTCTATCCATGACAATCGAAGGCAGTTCAAAGGATACCCCTCCATTCCAATTCCCATTGTTCCAAACCTCTCTTACTTTCAAATTAGTTCATGTTTATTTCAAACAAAACTAAACCACAACTTGTTAAACATATTAGTATAAAATGGTCATAATCATAAAACGTTCGAGTTGTTTGTTTTGAGGGAGTTGTTCGTGGGAAATGGGAATAGGAATTGTGAACCCAATTAGTGAAGAATGCGATATATATATACATGGTATACTTGGGAGCCGAAAATAGGAAGGGAAGCTAGCTTCAAGTGATTTAAAAGTGTTTGGCTATGGCATACATCCTAACTATATAAACTGATGAAGTTAATACTCGTCTCTCTGAGTAGTACTACATGTCAAATAATTCGTATAGTATATTGACTAGTGTTACCCAAGTTTAGCTCTGTATATCATACTTCTTCCATTCTTACATAAGTGTTACTTTGAGTAAATTCACACTATTCATCAACTAAGTTTGACTCTATTTTCTCGTTATTATATATAGAGAAACATAGTTAAGCGTGATCTTGTTAGATTCGACTCAATGTATAATTTCAAAACATCAACTTTTCATAATTTTTAATTGTGCACAATTAAAAATATTAATGATCAAAGAAGCGCATTGGATTACGTGAAAAAGTGAAGGTAACTCTTATTTAGGAACGGGGGAGGTATATGATATATAAAGAAGGATAAGAGAATTTTATACGTTATATGTTATGTAAATGCAATTTTAAAATTTAAAACATTTATTACTAATCAAAAATTTAACATAATTAGTTTATGCTAAGATTATTTAGGTAGATTATCTCCGATTAATTAAAAGAAGGAAGTTTTTATTGAAGTTTTATGATGGGAATATTTCACAAATAATATAGGCAGGAAAATATTGGTTGTTTTCATGCTTAGTAAACGATTATATCATTCCTCTCCTAGTCTCATTTGCCAATTTTTGGAATTGTTATATAGATTGGGTTAAGCGGTGCACTTGAGACATTATGTGGGCAAGGATTTGGTGCAAGGTTGTACAAAATGTTAGGGATCTATCTCCAAGCATCATGTATTGTCTCATTGGTTTTCTCCATAATTATATCCATTATATGGTGGTTTACAGAACCCATTCTAAAATTCTTCCATCAAGAACCTGAAATTTCAAAAGAAGCATCACTCTATATCAGATTTCTTATACCGGGAATATTCGCCTATGGCATTCTACAAAACATCTTGAGGTTCCTCCAGACTCAATAGGTGGTGTTTCCCTTAGTTATATTATCTCTTCTGCCATTGGTCTTGCATTGTGGCCTTAGCTATTTATTGGTTCATTGCACCACCCTTGGTTATAAGGGCGCCGCCTTAGCTACATCCATCACATTTTGGTTATCGGTTATAGCTCTGATTAGTTATGTGAGATTCTCGAAAAAGTTTGAGCATACTTGGACAGGACTATCGACAGAATCATTTTCTTATGTCTTGGCCAACATGAAATTGTCATTACCTTCTGCTGCTATGGTTTGGTAAGTACATTTCTTCTATTACAAAGTAATCAATGTGATATTACTATATATTTTAACGATTCATTTTTTTTATGACATTGTTTGTCCCAGTTTAGAGTATTGGGCGTTTGAAATCTTGGTGTTCTTGGCCGGCATCATGCCAAATTCTGAAACTACTACTTCTCTCACAGCAATTTGGTAGGATCAACCTATTTTTTCTATTTTACATCTTAATTATATCTCTATGAAAGGATCTTGGTAAAGTTTTTTCTAGGATTTTTGCAGAATAACACCATCGATTGGGGTATTGTCATTGACACCCTGAAGTGCAAAATTTAAAATGAAAAACCTTACATATTTTTATTCTTAAAGAGTGTCGAGGGCTGCCTTCTTTGTAAGTACTATGAACGATTTTTGTTCATAACAAAAACTGATTGTAGTATATTGAACCATCATATATTACTTCTTTTTTTAGTTTCTAAATTATTATGGACAGAAAATGTATGTCACAGTTATGAACCGTGCATTTCAGAGTATCAGTGATAATAACACCTCAAGTTGTCAAATGTTCTTGACAGTGTTAATACAGAAACAATGGCTTATATGGTTACTTACGGCATGAGTGCAACAAGGTACTAATATTAACATCAGAATACCTCTTTTTCAAAGTTTTTTGTTGGTTCTTTTTTATTCCTGAATTTTAACAATATGATCACAATAGCTAAAAGTAAACCTTTGCTTAATAGCACGAGAGTTTCAAATGAGCTTGGAGCTGGGAATGTGAATCAAGCGAAGCATGAATGGAAGTAACGTTAAAATTGTCAATTCTCCTCGTTGCTCCTGTTCTTCTTTTCATAAGCTTCAGACATAGTATTTGGGCAGGCTTTTTTAGTGACGATTCCACTATAATCAGAGCATATGCTTCCATGACTCTTCTACTTTGCATATCAATATTCTTCAACTCGGTTCAAGGCATATTATCAGATCCAATATTAACATAATCTAATCATCTCTCAATCTATATTACTCGACTCTTTATTTTCCCACAAGTACCCGTATAGAATCCTCGACACTCCGACATGCGTGTGGAGTTTGGACACTCCGACACTTTTAGTTAATTTTCTGCCAAAATCCTGGAAATTTTTTTTAAAATAACTGAGATGAGTACTTGGACATGTACCATTATCCGACAAAAATATGAAATACTAGAGTAGCATCGCTCTCAATTGCAATATATGTATATTTAACCATGGTTAATGATCTAATATGTTGTTTTTGGGCATAAAACAGGGGTATGCAGGGGATGTGGTTGGCAGCACTTGGCCGTATTCATAAACTTAGGAACATTCTGTCTGATCGGAATGCCCATTGCATGCTTACTTGCCTTCAAGGCTCATATGCATGTCAAGGTAATTAATCATGTTGATATTATTTGTTGCAATAACATAGGTTGTGTTTGGTTTGATGGAGAACACATTTAATTGAACATGAATTTTTAGCAAAAACATTTACCAAAGGACAATATAGTAGTAAATTAGTTTTACTTTGTTCGTTTTCTTATAAGAAAAATCCTGGATACTATAAAATTAAAAACTGGAGGGGAGAGGACAAATGGAAGAATATACAATTTGTAGAAAGAAAAAGGTTTTCCATTTGAAAAAACAATTTTCCACCCTTAATGAACCAAAGAACGGAAATGGAAATTTTATTTTCTAGAAAAACGATTTCCTCTAAATCAAACACTCTCCTTTACTTTATGTATGCTTACCTTATGCATTCAATAGGTTCCGTATGAATGATTCTTCTTTCGTCTTTCTTTTGGCACAAATTTTTCATTTAGAGTCTTTGGACTAGTTTAATATGCGGTCTCTTCGCTTAGTCTTGTTCGCTTTTTATGATTACTCGATTCAAAAGATGGAAAATATTTGAGCTCTCTCATGGTGGCAACCAGGATTTAACTCCGGTGTAGACGTGTAATCATTATAACAAATAACTCTGTATGAACCAGATGATATTCAGACTTCAATACTGTCCCAAGCAATGCAATTAGGTATTGATTCAACATTTGTTGGTACGTTGAATGTAATTAGATTATGGGCGAGGAAACAAGCATTTTGCTTCGATCTACTACTAGTATATTGATCTATTGATTCATTTTTTTGGTCTTATCTTTTGTGCAATGATATGATGTTTAAAAGAAGCTTACTGCATTTATCTATTTATGATAACGGATATGCAATTAAAGTACAGTGTCATATACTCAAGCCACATTGCCCCATAACGATTAGTAAATATAAGGTAAAAATATAGAATCATTGTTTGGTTACCAATCATCGAGGGAAATGTGGTCATGTAGGAAGGGAAGTAAAGGGAAGGTGAAGGAAAAGATGGCGAGGGAAGAATGAGCTTGTATGTTCCTTTCCTATCTTTACAATAATGGAAGGATTTGGTTTATTAGGTAAGTAAGATGATTCTTTCCAATTCTCTTGCCTACTCTTCTCCCATGTTACGTATCCAAACAATTTTTTCATTGTCAATAAAGAAACTCTCTTCCTTTTTCTTCCCTTCTTTTCACTTTGGATTCCAGTGTCCAAAACCACTACTTGTGTTCAGTTATGTTGGATCAAATGAAAGTTTAGTGAAAAAACCCAAGAATGCAATGAAAATATTTTCATACCCCATCACATTTATTTGATCCCGTGATATGTAATTTTTTTATATTTTGGTTAAGAACAAATAAGTTTGAACATAAAGTTTGACAAATAATAACTTTTTAATAAGCCAAATTCGCATATCCAAATTGGTCATTTTTTGTTATGTGAAGTTACCTTTAAATTTTTTCCCCTCAAAAAACAAAAAAAGTTACCTTTAAATTCAAGAGGATTAATTTTGTTATTATTGGATTTTATATTGAATCTTTTTATGGTTTATGATATGGCAGAGCATGAATAAATTTTGTGAAAAAAGATTTTCTTCTCGATTTGTCACACTAGCTATCTCTTGTCTTTCCAAAAGAGGAAAAATCCTACACGACGTAATTAGTACATACATGATACATGTGTGTGTATGATGAAAGTCGTATCGGATTTGACGTTCATTTTGATTTTCTAATTTGCATACCGATATCTCAATAAATTTGAATTGTTGATTGAGTATATGGGTTCAAAAATACTCGATAATGATTTGCTCATTATATAACATCTAGAGGAAGGTTTTGGAATGGTTACATCAAATTTTTAGCTATTGTATTTGTTAGTAGGACTGTAGGAGAATGTTACCACCCATTGAAATTTGGATAAATAGAGTTTTTTTCTTTATAAGTTGTGACCCTTTTTTTTTTATCATGAGACTAATCTAGATCACCAAGACTTTGGGGGTGGCGATTCCCCTTGTCCTCCTACTAGCACGCTAAGTTAATCTAGATGGATCCTTGCAAGAGGTATTAGATCAGGATCAGCAAGACTCTTCTTACTATATAATTTCCTCGTTCTTTATTAATTGCAACATTTGAGTTTTAACGCGTGCCAATGCACATCTTTGACTATTAAAATCTTTAATTGCCTTTAAGTAAAAATTATAAAAAGTTGATATACTGAGAGTATATATTGAGTGGAATCTAACAAGACCTCACATAACTATTTTTTTCCGTACATAAAAATTACAATTGATGGTGATAGGGTTGTGTGTGAATAGTGTAAATACCTATATGTTACAATTAATAAAGAATGGAGGAAGTATATTTTTGGAAATATTGTAACATTATAAATCAAGATCTTGCAATTATTGAGAGATAATATACATAATTCATTTAGTCGACTAGCTACAATCAATTTCTAGCCACATTAACCTTTAATCGGGGTCTTGCACTTTATTTTAAATCAATCTATAGAATTCATCTAAGTCGCTACATAATTTATTTATTTTTGTTGAAAGCCTAATGAAAGAGCCAATGACTCAGTCAATCTCCTAGCTAGTACATAGTAAGCAAGAAGAGAAGAAAGAATTTGCATGGATGGATGACCTAAGAGCCTATTCTACAGCAAACTAGCATTTGAAAAAGTAACTTTATTTGCTGAAGATGACGAGCACAAATTGGTTGGAAAATACATACCCCATTATACTGCACTCTTGCTCTAATTAGGTTCCTCAAACTTTGGTCCTAAACACTACATAGCTTGTCAGTAAATAAACCAATATAATTATGCTTTTCTAACAACTAAGGCATTAACAAATTACAAGAACATAAAGATAAATAACATTTTCCAAAATAAGACCATCGGCCAGCATAATTGTGCCTTACTTTGTAGGCGTAGTACTTTTACCATTTGATAACCAACAGGCGATGATATATCACGAGGTTTAATAGTACCAGACATGTTGTTGGAGGCACCAGTGTCAATAATCCACTCATTAGTAAAAGACGTACTAGCTAACTTCTCAATGCAGAAAGATGGTGGTTTGGAGCAGCCCTTAATCATAGCCGGAAGCTGAGTAAATTGTTCTTCAGACAATGTAAGAAAACAGAACGATTCACATCCCCAACTTCTAGCGCATCATTGGAATGATTGTTAACCACATTGGCGGCAAAGCTCGACTCTAAGACCAACAGACTTATTACCACGACCTCCACAATTTGAACAACCGCCACGACCACCATGAGAACCTTCATGCCATCTAATTAATTCGACAACCAGTTCTTTATCATGCTTCTTGTAACTACATTCATACACACACATAAGGCTAGCTCGTCGCCGCTTCCAGCAACAGATTACGCCCAACCATAGTGTTGGGTATATGATGTCATATGGAGCTCAATGGGTATATGGTGTGGAGATGAGGTTGCGTGAAGCTCATGTGGCGTATATCGGCTGTTTCGCTGGCCCGCCCGTTGGTATCGGGCAGTATCGCCCGATCGGGCGGGGTCGATCAGTTGGCAGGAGCATGGTTGCTAGGGTGCCAGATCGGGCGAAGTACCGATCTTCATCGGGCGAACGACCGGGCGAAGGTCGCCCGATCGGACCCGAGAGCAGTTTTTGGTCTGGCGCTTAACCGCCCGATCGGGCGGATGTCGCCCAACCCGATCGGGCGGAGGTTTATTTCACGCGGGGAGGCGATTTTCCGATTTAAGTTATATTTAGGTTTAACCTATTGCCATAACTTGTGGGATTATTCATTATTATTCTCATATTCAAGAGAGGAAAAGTTAGAGAGAGATCTTAGAGAGCTTTTGTAACCTTTCTTGAACATTCATCGATTCCTAGTGCAGATTCGTGGTTTTTCTCCCAGTTCTTGGGTTTCCACGTAAAAGTTCTTGTGTGTTCTTTCTTGCTTTGTTATTTGTTGTTCTATTATTGTTTGCTATTATTCCTAGATTGATAGTCAATAGAACTTACAAGTGGTATCAAGAGCTAGGTTGGTTTATTGTCTAGATCTAGAATAATTAACAATGGAGGATGCAAAGATTAGAATTGAGAAGTTTGATGGAACAGATTTTGGATATTGGAAGATGCAAATAGAATACATCTTATATCAAAAGAATCTGTATCAACCTCTGTCTACAAAGCCAGATGACATTGAAGAGGCTAAGTGGAAGGTACTCGATCGGCAGGCACTAGCGGTGGTGCGATTGACATTGGCTCGGACTGTGACGTTCAATGTCAAGGATATCAAAACAACGGCGGAATTAATCAAAGCACTGTCAGATATGTATGAGAAGCCCTCGGCAATGAATAAGGTATATCTGATGCGCCGTTTATTTGATTTAGAGATGAATAATGGTAGTTCTGCTGCTAAACATATTAATGAATTTAATTCAATAATAAGTCAGTTATCTTCGGTAAATATTATATTTGATGATGAAGTGAAAGCCTTAATTTTGTTATCCTCCTTACCTGTTGCTTGGGAAACTGTAGTAACTGCTGTTAGCAATTCTTCTGGTAAAGAAAAATTGGTGTATGATGTTGTCCGTGATCTGATTTTGAGTGAGAGTATTCGAAGGAAGGAGAGTGGAGAAACATCTGGAGCATACAGTACTGATAGTAGAGGGAGAGGAAAACAAAAGGGAAAAGGAAAGAATTTTCAGGGTAGATCAAAGTCTAGAGGCCGGAGTAAGTCAAAAGGCAGGGCTAGTATTACCTGTTGGAATTGTGGTGAGAAGGGTCATCCAAAGAGGGAGTGTCCACATCCCAAGAAGAAGGGTGGAAAGTCAGACCATAATGATAAACATGAGGATAGTGATAACTCATCGATTTATTCTGCATCGAATGAGATTGAGGATGCTTTGGTCCTAAGTGTTGATAGTCCCATAGAGTCGTGGATCCTAGATTCGGGGGCATCGTTTCACTCTTCACCTATGAGGGAGCTGTTTCATGACTTCAAAGCAAAGAAGTTGGGTAAGGTCTATCTTGCTGATGACAAGACCTTGGAAATCATGGGGAAGGGAGATGTAATTGTCAAGACTGCGAACGGGGGAACTTTAAAACTGCATGATGTTAGGTACATTCCAGGCCTAACAAAGAATCTGATTTCTGTGAGTCAACTGGACTCATGTGGCTACAAAGCTGTGTTCTGTGAGGGGAAGTGGAAAATTTCCAAAGGTTCCATGATCTTGGCTAGAGGTACTAAGATGGGAACACTATACACTATTGCAGGGTGTACAGGGCATGGTTCTTGCGCAGCCTACTGTGGATGAGACTAAGTTATGGCATACTAGACTTGGTCACATGAGTGAGAAAGGGATGAAGATTTTAGCTTCAAGTGGCAAATTGTCAGGGTTGAAATCAGTTGACATGGAATTTTGTGAGAGTTGTGTCTATGGTAAGCAGAAAAAGGTGACTTTCACAAAAGCCAAGAAAGAGTTGAAAACTGAGAAGCTAGAGTTGGTGCACACTGATTTGTGGGGGCCTTCCCCAGTCAGATCCCTTGGAGGCTCACGTTACTTTGTTACTTTCATTGATGACTTCAGCAGGAAGGTATGGGTCTACTTCATGAAGAGGAAATCTGAGCTTCATGAGACCTTCAAGAAGTGGAAGGCTGAGGTAGAGAATCAGACTGGAAAGAAAATTAAGTGCATTAAGTCTGATAATGGAGGTGAGTATGAATTGGTAGAGTACACAAAGCTCTGTGAGGAGAATGGCAACATTCTGAAGAGGACTGTTCCGGGGGAAACCTCGACAGAATGGAGTCGCAGAGAGGATGAACAGGACACTGACTGAGAGGGCTAGGAGTATGAGGTTGCATGCAGGGCTACCTAAAACATTCTGGGCAGATTCAGTTAGTACAGCAGCTTACTTGATCAACAGGGGACCATCGGTTCCACCTGGAGTTCAAGCTACCGAGGAGGTTTGGAGTGGGAAGGAGGTAAATCTTTCTTTTACGAAATTATTTGGTTGTGTTGCTTATGTTCAATCTGAGAAACGCGACAAGTTAGACCCAAAGGCCGTTAAATGCTATTTTATTGGGTATGGTTCTGAGAAGTATGGGTATCGATGTTGGGAACCTAAAAGTAGGAAGATTTTGAGACACTGTGATGTCACTTTTGATGAGACTAAGGTGTACAAGGATGTTTATGGTGATAAATCTGAGATTACTGAACTAGTGGGAACTCAGGAGGAGGAGTTTGTGGTGACTGAAGGCATTGATGGAAGAGATGTCATTGTTCCAGAACGGGATGAGCAACATGGAAATGAGGCTCACACTCCAAAGAGGTGCGGTTCGGATGAGTCGAGATAACTCACGAGCAAGGTAATTCGAGATGGTGCTCTTGTCACACCACCAAGAGGCTCCAGTTCTAGTACAGGAAGAATAGTCTCTCAAGTTGATTTGAGAAAATCCGCAAGGGTGTCCAAAGCACCAAATTGATATTCCCCTTCTATGTTTTATTTGCTACTAACTGATGCAGGTGAACCAGAATCATATAAAGAAGCAATAAATTCGACTGACTCATCTAAGTGGGAGTTAGCCATGAAAGATGAGATGCGATCCCCTGGAAAAGAATCGACATGGGAGTTGTCGCATTGCTGCGAGGAATGAGAGCACTTAGCAACAAGTGGATCTTCGAGATTGAAGAAAGAGCCCGATGGAAATGTCGGGTATAAGGCAAGATTAGTAGTAAAGGGGTTCTTACAACAGGAGGGCATTGACTACAACGAGATATTTGCTCCTGTTGTAAAGTTGACTACTATACGTATCTTGCTGGCTATTGTTGCTGCTGAGAGTCTGTTCTTAGAACAGATGGATGTTAAGACCGCGTTTCTACATGGTGATCTGGATGAGGAGATCTACATGAAGCAACCGGATGGCTTCAAAGTTCGTGGAAAAGAGAACTTAGTGTGCAAGCTCAAGAGGAGCTTATATGGATTGAAGCAGGCTCCGAGACAGTGGTACATAAAATTTGACACCTTTATGTGTAGCAGTGGGTTCAAGAGAGCTGATAGAGATCATTGTTGCTATTTTCAGAGGTATGTAAATGATTATGTTTATTTACTTCTGTATGTTGATGATATGCTGATTGCTGGTACGAGCATGGAGGTGATAAATAGTGTGAAGGGAAAACTGTCACAGAAATTTGAGATGAAGGATTTGGATGAATCTACACAAATCTTAGGTATGAGGATTTTCAGGGACAAGTCTACTGGCATGTTGAAATTGTCTCAGGAAGATTATATTCTAAAGGTACTTAAGAGGTTTAATGTGGGAGATGCAAAACCCAGAAACTCGCCGCTTCCTAGCGACCTCAAATTGACAAGGGAGCACTCACCAACTACAGAAGAAGAGAAGGAGCGGATGGCCACTGTTCCCTATGCTTCAGCGGTTGGTAGCTTGATGTATGCCATGGTTTGCACACGGCCAGACATTGCTTTTGCAGTGGGAGTTGTGAGTAGATTTGTTTCTAATCCAGGTGAGAAACATTGGGATGCTGTGAAGTGGTTACTAAGGTACTTGAAGGGCACTTCAAGTATGGGGCTTTGTTTCTGGAAGAAAGGAGTGAAGCTTGAGGGTTATGTTGATGCTGATCTCAGTGGAGATATCGATACTAGCAAAAGCACGTCTGGATATGTCTCTACTGTTGGTTGTACTGCAGTGAGCTGGATGTCCAAGTTACAGAAGTGTATCTCTCTGTCTACTACAGAGTCTGAGTATGTGGCTATGTCTGAGGCAGGTAAGGAGATGGAATGGCTTATTGGTTTTCTTGAAGAGATGGGCATTAAACAGGAGAAAGTGATACTTTACAGTGATAGTCAAAGTGCAGTGCATTTGGCTAAGAATCCTATGTATCATTGTAGGACCAAGCATATTCGTCGGCGCTTTCACTACATCAGGAGTTTAGTGGAGGAGAATGTGTTGTGTCTGGAGAAAGTGTTGGGTGCTAAAAACCCAGCAGATATGCTCACTAAGAGTGTGAGTTGTGACAAACTAAGGTTGTGCCGAACCTTAGTTGGCCTTCGGTAATTGCTGATGAAGGTGGTGCTTTAGGAATTGAGATGAATGGAGAGATGATGATGGTATAAGGTATTCTTCACTTACACCTATCTCCAAGTGGGAGATTGTTGGGTATATGATGTCATATGGAGCTCAATGGGTGTATGGTGTGGAGATGAGGTTGCGTGAAGCTCATGTGTCGTATATCGGCTGTTTCGCTGGCCCGCCCGCTGGCATCGGGCAGTATCGCCCGATCAGGCGGGGTCGATCAGTTGGCAGGAGCATGGTTGCTAGGGCGCCCGATGGAATCGGGCGGTCTCGCCCGATCGGGCGAAGTACCGATCTTCATCGGGCGAACGACCGGGCGAAGGTCGCCCGATCGGGCCCGAGAGCAGTTTTTGGTCTGGCGCTTAACCGCCCGATCGGGCGGATGTCGCCCGACCCGATCGGGCGGAGGTTTATTTCACGCGGGGAGGCGATTTTCCGATTTAAGTTATATTTAGGTTTAACCTATTGCCATAACTTGTGGGATTATTCATTATTATTCTCATATTCAAGAGAGGAAAAGTTAGAGAGAGATCTTAGAGAGCTTTTGTAACCTTTCTTGAACATTCATCGATTCCTAGTGCAGATTCGTGGTTTTTCTCCCAGTTCTTGGGTTTCCACGTAAAAGTTCTTGTGTGTTCTTTCTTGCTTTGTTATTTGTTGTTCTATTATTGTTTGCTATTATTCCTAGATTGATAGTCAATAGAACTTACACATAGCACCGAAATTAGAAAAACCGACAGTATCGGGACAAGGAGTCTCTTGCGCCTCAAAAACAGTTTCCTTGTGCTCATCAGTTTGAATTTTCGAATTAGCCACATTGAGTGAGGGCAAGAGATCCATCATCGACAAACCTAAAATAAGGATACCAAATTTTTTGGATTAAGACTGAGAAAAAATTGGTGAAGGAATTTGGTTTCTTGTAACTTAGCATATTCAAAAGCAGGGATACAAGTACACGTAGGCAACATACAATAAATAGATAATTGATCTTGCAACTTACATTTTTCACCAAAATTAACAACTATAGGTCTACCAAGTTAATGACAATCACAAATCTAATTTTTTTACTCAATAATACGCGAGCCATTGACTAGAGAGTAAGGGCCTCGCAAATCATCAGAAATCTTTAGCATTACATGGAGAACACATAGTAGATCTAACATAAGCATCAAGAGTATTGAAAATCCAGACAACAAGCATGAATTAACAAATTCCATTGAGCAAAGTCGGGGTATCTAGAATCGGAACAGGAATTAAACCATTAATAAAAACCTATTTTATTCTGAGCACAAAGATTATTGCGAAGGGAGCGAGACCACTCCTCATGATTATCCCATTTAAGAAGATTGGGACTAATAACAGTTTATGATGTCCCGTCACTAGGATGCATATTATAAGAAGAAAAAGGTCACATAGCAAGGAGGTTTAACATTCGTACAACGTCACCCAAGGCAAGAGGTATACAAATTTTACGTAGAAACCAAGAAGAACATCAAGCAACGAGCACAAGCATAAGGGAGCACGCAAAAAAGGAGTCGACGAAAGACACCACATAAGATCAACACCAAGCATCGAGCAACAAGAATCAAGTATTCTGAACTCAACATCAGTAGAGGCAAGCCAAGCAAAACTGACGTGGCAGGCAACTAATGAGCAAGAACAAAATAGTAGAAGCCGAACAAACACAACGTCCCAAAGGATCAAATAGAATTCTCTACTTTTTTGAATGGCAGTGACACCATGTTAAACTATGGGAAATATTTAAGTAAACAGCTTAGCCTTTCATGAGGAATAACACAAGTATTTATAATACAAAGATACAAACCTAAACACAAGTATACATCAAACTGGAGCTGGGGAATTATGCTTTCACAAATTAATTAGAATTCTAGTATTCCTAGAATTTATGATAACTAACATTACTTAGCTACACCCACAAGCAGGTTAGAAATGGATTTTATTATCTTTAAGGAGAAAGAGAGATAGAGGGGGAGTACATAATTCATAATATAGAGACAAAAATATAGTTAGAAGGGGTATATAGTTCCCTTGTAATCAACTTAACCAGAATAAACCAAAAATTGGATCCAAAGTAGAAAATAGGAACGACAGATCCCATATATCTTGTTGGGTCATTTGAAGTGCCAGATAACATATTCAAGGAATTGTAACAACAATGATGATGTGGCGTGAATCGCGATGAAGATCAAGCATATCGTGAACCTTATGTTATGACATTGAAGAGCATAATTGATGTGATATGAATATGACGATACGAAGCAAAATACCTCCCTTAAAAAAAAGGCAAAATATATTTTTTTTAGAAAAAAAATTGTTATTTATTTTTCTAAGTAGGAAATGAGATATGCTATTGATGATTGTATAATATTTGTTAGCATCGCGCAATGAAGATTAAGAGGCTGAACAATTATTTGTGTGCACATATCAAGCGATTGTTTGCATATTTTCTTTTCCAACTTGGCCTAACGATGACATAATCATTGACAATGATGTAATGGTGCAACTCAAATTTCATTCTATTGCCCACGTCAAATGTTCGATATTTACTCCTCCGATTTGAGGGGGAGTATAATAGTGTATGTGATATTAGGAAAAATTGTCAGAAACTACCTATTAAAGACACTTTTTTAAAAAAAACTACCTTATATCATGTTTATTTTACAAAACTACCTTATAAGTGGAAAAACTTTAAAAAACACTACCAAATTCAAAATTTACTAACCATGGTTAACTACTCCCTCCAATTATCCCTCTAATATAAGATTACTAAAATAACCCCTTAAATTACCCCAACTCCTCCTTGTTAATTTCGCTCAATCAATTCTTGAGATGTTCCCATACTGTCAACCAACAGAAATGTCCCCATTTCTCAAATCTTTTGACACACTGACATTTCAGATTTAGGTGTTTTGGGTGGGAGGTTATTTCATAGAGTTGGTTCTAAAAAGTTGCATTCCAAACCCTCGCATTTTGGAGCATATCAAGGAATACCAACAGCAGGGAAGAGATTACCTCAGATCAGGGCTACACGTGCTCATCTGCTACAAACTAAATTCGCTTTTTGTGTGTGGTTTGTAATTGAAGATAACATGGCTATTATAGATAAACTACAAAAAAATCCGAAGCAAACATTTACGCAACAAAGAGATTTTGTAAGAAACAACAAATTGACCCACTTCTCAAAGTGCAGTTATGAAAAGACAGGTCTAGGCTCTAGCAGTTATGAAAAGACTAGTCTGCTCAAACTGCTTGCTAAATAAACACTGTCATAACATTGAAAAATAAGTCATACTTGCACTGTTAACATTCTTAAACAACTGAAAACATCAATTAAAAACACTAAATAAGAACACATCAACATGAAGATCATCAACTCAGCCATCAATGTCTTCCAATTTCTTCTTCTTTTTGGGTTTAACTTGCAACTTTCCCCTATGATTTGGTGCTTGACTTGATTGGCTTGGTTGTACATTGCTTGTAGTAGCACTCTTAGTAGGTTTGAACTTGGGGGTAGGTGTCCTTCTTTGTACATTGTGACTTGTGGATGCTTCTTGTGTACCATTTACAACACTCTGATCAGATTAATATCCAAAAAAATGTAGTCAGTAAGTGAACATAAATATGAACACAAAATAGCAACTAAAATTCATAAATATATTACCGTAGTAGTGAGTGTTTTCGCAAGCTTCTTCTGTCTTTTTGGTTCTTGACCCATAGGTCATTGGATGCTTGGCCTACCTCCCTTATTGTCTCTTCAGTAGTTGGGTTTTTGCACTTCAAGATATTATGACCGAGTTGGCCACAATTAGAACAATTATTTGCGCTTCTTTGGTCTCTTAACAAACCCCCCTCCCACCCTCTTCGCCTCTTTCTTCCGTTTTTTTTTAGATGGGGCATTTCGGGCATTTTCCTATGAACGAGTTGTGCTTGCCCAGCAACTCGGCTTGCATAGACGCTTCACATGTGTACTATAAGCCTTAAGATATGTAGCCTTGCCGTTGTAGTAGTCATCCACAAGTCTTAGGATTTTGTCTTCTTTTTTTCAAGCAAGCAAAAGCAGCAAAAGTGGACAAGGTATTCCATCCATTCCTTCCCATTTGCGGCAACTTCTTGCACTAAGGTTTACCACATGTTGTTGTTTCCTTATGATCAACCTCCCACTCATCTAGGGTTGATCGAACAAGAAAGCAATTTTGTGCTTCTTGCCCTAATCCACTCAAACACCTTAGCAACATATGGCATTAACCTACCAATTTGCTTCTCAACCCGATCAACTTCTCACAACTCCTCCTCATTACATACCTCCTAATCCACTCCAAGCAAGTGATAATGGGTTTATCCCACCCCCCTCAACACTCCATTAAATGTCTCACACAAAGGTTATTGAGGAGCATGTTTGACTTTGATTTTGTTTGAAATGCATGCCTAGTCCAATGTTTAACATCAATAGCATTTAAATAAGCATGAGCATCTCCAGACAACAATTTAATGCATTCCATTTCAACTACAAAGGTGGATTGGCATTTGTAAATTAACTAGGCATGAGATGAAATTTAGGATAATGGTTAAAGGAAAGTGAGGAAAAGTTGCATTTACGACTTCTGAGGTTCTTGCAAAGCATGCCGAAATGCTCCTTGAAAGCTTGTCCATTTACTGCAATTTGAAATTGGCCCATATGTGTCTCATATCTAATCTCGGCTTTGGGCACACAAGTTGTTATTGCATCCAACAAACCCCGTCATCAAACAAAGAAAACATATAAAACAAATTTAACATTTAGGAGAGAGAAAGGAAAATACACTATGAGAAGGAGAACTTTACCTTCCGCATCACTCATCAAGGTTAAACCTTCACCTGGAAAATTGTCTAAGTCCTCAACCAATAAGGTTAAGAACCATGTCCAGCTTTCTGTGTTCTCCACCTCCACAACTGCCCAAGCTAGTGGAAAAATGTTATTATTTCCATCCTTGCTTCTCGCTACTAGGAGCATTCCCTGGAAAAGCTCCCTTCAAATGGCAGCCATCAACACCAACTATAGGCCTACAACCCAATCTGAACCCCTCCTTACATGCATTTAAACACACATACATTCTTTGGAAAACAGGGGTCCCTTCTTCAATGCCTTCACAAGAAACAATCACTCTGCGCCTTCTGGGTTATGCTTTATCATAGCATCTCGCATAATCATAAACCCTCTCATATTGGTTTCTTTGCATCACCATACAACTTCGACCTTAGCCCTACAGCTCTTGCAAACCATGCCTTGTGGTACTTAATGTGAACCCCAAGATCTCTCCGGACTAGCCTTACAAATGTCTTCAATCCAAGGCAAGGATCCGCTCTCCCAATGTTCTTAATACCTCTCTCGCTAAGAATTCGGGATGTGACCTTTGGATTCGAATCTTGGTATCCACAAGTATGAGTTGAGGTTAAAGTCTTAATCTGAAACTTGTTCTCCATCTTCAGTTTTGCTGCATAAACCCTAAACCCACATATGTTCTCACACATACACTGACCAATGTTTAACTTCCCATGCTTCTTGTCCCAAGGACAGTTACATCTATGTCCAATAAATTGTCACTCTCTTTGCCCCATTATGAAGGTAGTAGAAGTCATAGTGGTTTTCCACTGAGTGTTGTGTCAAAGCCCTCCTCAAAATATACACATCATCAAACTTAAGACCTTGTATTAGGTTTATTTTCTTTGAGAAGTCAGTGTCCTGATTGAATCTTTGATATGGATCTACTTCCTCGTCGGGATCCTTGCAAACTTCTAAGCTCATCACCTGTCATAATCTACTTCTTGAACATCCTTGAACTCACTTGCACCCTCACCTTCATCCCCTTACTTCCCTATCTACTCTACTAGGTTCTATCCTAGAAGGCAACTTGGGAACAACTTGTTGTGTTATGTCCTTTGGGCGACTCACGATAAACACATCATCATCATTTGTGGCCTTAACTTCCTCATCGGGATCAAACTCAACTCCAATATCGCTCCACCCGGAAACGAAGACCGGTTTTCCTCACCACTGCACTCTTCTTCATCAACATCTCCCTTCCTTTTTTTGTTCCCCTTCTTCCTCTTCTTTGTAACCTTGATAGATTTCAGTTGGTTGGGTGACTTCAATGTTTTTCCCTTAGTTGCAACATGTTTTCTCCTAGATGGGGTTCCTTTTTTCGGGTAAAGCTAGGGGTTGATGTTGGGGTGTTAAATTAATTTCGGAGGTGGTTTTCTTTGGTGGAGAAGGTGGTTCTCTGCAAGTTTGAGGGATGTTTACCTCATTCCAGTCATGACCCAACAAGATCACATCCGGATCGGAACAAATTAGTAGCAAACCTAGGGCTTTTTTTGTGGGGGCTCATTTGTGGCTTTTTCTCAGGTGTTGTTTTCTCAGTTTTGACATAAGCTAAAACATTGGGCCTGGATGAAGTGGTGGGCCTGGTTGAAGTGGTGGGCCTGGTTAAAGGTGTGTTCTCCATTATCACATATATATCCACCCTATTATACTTGTCTCTCGCCATCGGCAATCCTATTTATGTCCTCTTGAGTCTCAACTTTCATCCTCCCGGTTGTCAAATTCATCCCCTTCTTCTTATACCATATCTTTGAAGTGTTTAGTACTCTAGTTATACATATGGGTCATGTAAGTCATGATTTTCCTTCTTAAATCATTAACGTTTAGTGTATGCACCCACAAACAAAGCTTCACATACACTTCACCACCAACATATTCACAATTCCCTTTCACAAAATCAAATTCCCCCCCAATCCAAATATTTGCATCAACATAGCTTGGTAATTTCCTACAGATACAATACATATTTCAATCAATCATAAATTTGCATATTAGGGGTTTTCCACCAAATTACACACTAACAATCATAATTAAGTGTTTTTTCAGAAAAAAAATTTGATAATGAAAAAGATTTCAAATTGTGGCAGAGGCGTGATCCTAGAATGAAAGTCATACGACGCAAACCTATGTCAATGTTCGTTTAATTTGTATGTATGTATGTTGAAAAATCTTAGATAGTATGGAGATGCTTGTTATATTTTTTAGAGTTGATACTTTTGTCCATGTGAAATCAGTTAATTAGAGTCCAACTCAAACTTAGAATTTTTAATTGCAAAAAAGAGAAAAATAATAAATCTTTACCTTGGTTGAATACTGTGAGGTTGGTGACTTTGAGACACCACTTCACCTTTTTCCATTGTGTTTCTCATGAAATTGGTGTTTCTCGTGGACCACAATTCCACAATTAAAAAAAAAATTCAGAAGACAATTGCTGCTGTGACAAGAGTTTAATGCTGTGAGAGTGAAAAAAATTCAACAGGGATAATATAACGCTGTGAGGGATTTGGCTGCGCTGTGAGGATTTCATAATATTGGGAGTTAAACGCTGCTATGTGAGGGAAATTAACAAAGAGGGGTTGGGGGTAATTTAAGGGGTTATTTTAGTAATCTTATATTAGAGGGATAATTGGAGGGAGTAATTAACCATGGTTAGTAAATTCTAAATTTGGTAGTGCTTTTTAAAGTTTTTCCACTTATAAGGTAGTTTTGTAAAATAAACATGATATAAGGTAGTTTTTTTAAAAAAAGTGTCTTTAATAGGTAGTTTCTGACAATTTTTCCGTGATATTATTGTGATATTAGGAGCTAGTACAGTGTTAAGAAATAGTATTAAGATTAAGATGATAGTTATCAGGAGACAATTACCAAACTTAGGAGTCTAAGATTAGGGAAGTCGTTAGAGAACAAGGATTGTGAAATCGTATAAATATGTTTTTCATTGATGAGAAATTGAGTTGTCAGAAATTCGGTGACCAATATGTAGACATGGTATTGGTTTCCAAAGATAAATATATCACTTCACTAGTAGAATTTTTGCTTATTGCTGCAGTGGAATTGCTGCGGTTTTACCCGTACGCAGCAATAAACCACGTCAAAAGAAAAGGTAAAATAGAAAATACACCTATTGCTGCGGTTCCCAGCCAAAACCGCAGCAATAGATGTCAACGGGAAAAAATTTCAAATTTGGTTGACTGTTTGACTAGTTCTATTGCTGCGGTTTCCAGCCGAAACCGCAGCAATAGATTAAAATATTATTTTTTAGTAATATTTTAACCTATTGTTGCGGTTCCTACAAAAATCGCAGCAATAGACGTTATAATTAAATAAAACACGCCCAGGAAGTCAGGGTTTTCTTACTCTCTCAGCCGTTTTCTCACCTTCTATCCTCTCCCTCTCCTCTCATCCTTTCATCTCTCATCATCAATCCCCGTCGCTTTATTTCTCTCGCCGGTCTTCACCTTCAATCGTTCCAACAAAAACTTTATCATCTCACATCATCAATCACCGTCGCACCATCATTCTTCTCTCATCCTAGTCGCGCATCATCTCTCACTCCCTCGTTTCTCTTTTTTTTAGATCTGAAAATTTCCTCTCGCCGGCGAGCTCATGCTTTCTTCTCCAGCGAGATTAAGTTTTCCAGCAATTCGTGCATCATCTCTCATTTCTTCACTCCCATGCACTCACAAAGAAAGAAGCGATGTCGTGGTTCGTTGAATCCGGTAGAGTAGATCGACTTCTAAGGGGGAAGAATAGTCGTTGGCGGTGGTGAAAAGGCGATAGTTCGTCGAAATGTGGTCGATGTTGCCGGTGGTGATGTGTTGTGGTGGTAGCAAGATGGCGATTTTTAATTCTCTTTGATTTCTTTTCTTCTTTTTTTTTCTGTTTCAATGTTTTCATTCTTATTTTCGATTTTGATGTCATTCACATTTTTGTAATTGGCTGGTTTTTTATTTTGCACATCTTCATTTTTTATTTTTGATCTTTTATATTTTGTTTGTAATTGGCGAGATTTATATAATGAGAATCTTCAATTCGATCGTTTATATATATTTTGTAATGAGGTCTACTTGTATCCTTCCCATGATGTTGATGAGATTATCTATTTCAGTTATTTTTTTTTGCGTACATTTTTTTCCGTGTCAGGAAAAGGCAAAATAAAATAAAATTGTACCAACCAACCTATTGATGCGGTTTGTACCAAAAACCGCAGCAATAGACCTGCATTTTTTTATTAAAAAAAAATCTTATTGCTGCGGTTTTGGCTAGAAACCGCAGCAATAGGTTGCTCTATTGCTGCGGTCAAAAACCGCAGCAATAGGTAATTACCTATTGCTGTGCCCTTAATTGGTGCCCGGCCAAAACCGCCGCAATAGGCCACTTAATGACCGCCGCAATTAGCATTTATTCTAATAGTGCTTTAAGAAACAATCTTCTGTGTTAAAAAAAGGATATGGTATAACACAACCAATGCTTAAGAATAGTAGTTCTCTCTTTGGCTTTGATCACAATATGGCTTCTTACAACATGCTTACCATTTGACCACACTAAACTTCCAAATTGGTAATCAATAGGAAGATGATTGACATCTCCAGAAAACACAAGTTTGAAGTTTATCTCTTGATCCTTTTTATACAATACCAAAGTCTTAGGCTCTACTACAATCGAAATGCCAAGTGTGGTGCTTCTATGTGGGACATAAAAGTGGGTGGTCGTGCCACATTTTTCAACTTTCGAGAAACACTTCACTACCTCAAAACTCAGGAATAACAATATTATAGAAGGATAGCTGAAATCCAAGAGATTATAGGATTCCGAACACTTGTAAGCGTATTGTTTGGTGAATGTTTTTAGAATGGTACTATTCAAATGGTGTGCACACAGGAAGTCAAAGTAATCATTTAGGATCATGTCATAGACTAGCTCAGGGTCCATAGCTTGGTTGAGTTGTACCGCGTCGAACCAAATAGTGTAGCCTCGTGCACCATATCATCTTCAAACATTGTCATCTCACTGTTGTTCTACGGGTTAGCTGCAAAGCATATACAAAAAAAGAAAATTATCCTTGGAAAATAATGGATCGGATCATATTGGACCGAATCAGATTAAATTTAAGACTTTAGGACAAACCTGGGCCCTAGAGAGAGAAATTTAATTAAGTTGATGTACATGAATTAAGTATTATTACCCCGTAAAAAATGCAAATAAATACATGTAGTCATTAGCAGGTTTGATGGTCCTTGTGGTCCAATGAGGATATAATTTTCTAAGATGTGCAGCAATACCGGTAATACGAGGAGCTGACATTGATGTCCCGCTGAAAGAAAAATTTGTGTCGGCCATAACAACATGTGGATCTTGTGAATAAGCAGTGATAATAATTACCCTGAGAGCTATTACGCCAAGTTGTTGTAGATTATATATTGATATTACAAATTCAAGATACATATTTCTTTTCATCTTTTTGGTAGGTTTGCGCTTTAAAAAAAAATTCTTTCTTCTTCCTTTTTCTACTTTTTGGGTAGCTTGGTTGCATGCATGATATGCTGCTAAGAGTGTTCATAACTTGATTGGAAGACCTTCCCTGCATTTGACTTGATGGTTTTGGAAGCCTTGTTGTGACTTTAGGTGATTTTTGGGATCAGTAAATTTTGGTAGAGTCCTTTTGAAATTAGGCGAGTTGGTTGATTGGATTGCCTTGTCCCTTGTGAGATGAACCCCGAAGGAGGGCCACGAACCTCGTAAGACTCATTTACAACTTCACCATTGGTTGCCTAACTTATGACTTGCATTTTAGTTCCCCAAGATTGCATATGACCGAGCTAATAGAAGGATGATTTAGGGCATTTTATTTTGCTAGAATTAGGAGTTCAAAAGCCAAAAAGCCTTTTATTCCGGCATAATTATCCACTTCTCAACCCATTTGAGCCTTTCTATCCTATTTTTGTTTAACCCTCATAATAAGTCATGGCCAAACTTTCCCCAAAGTGGAGTACATATCTAGTTTGTGTTGAGTTGAGTTGTTTTGATACTAAGTCTTTGGTTGAAAGTGAGTTAATGTGCGTGTATAATTGCAAAAGTTAAAGAAAATTGCGAGAAAGGAAAAGAAAAGGAAATAAAAGAAAGAACGACTTTTCCACCATATACCCCTGATTAATTTTTTTTCACCATATACCCTTTCAACTTTTCAAATTAATCATATACCCTCCACTTTTCAAAAAAATACATCAACTTGCCCTTAATGACTAACGGCTTAACGTCCGTTAGTCATTAACCCCTAATCCCCCCTAACCCTAATTAACTAACCTAAATCTAAGCCAAACCCTAACCCTAACCCTAACCCTAACCTCCTAATCTAATACCCTAACCCTAACCCCCACCCAACCACCACCACTCCCCCACCCCTTGCCCCTTACCCCCACTTGTCCCACCACCCCCAAAGTCCCCCCCCCACCCACCCCGAAGCCCCACTCCCCCCCCCCGCAGCCCCCCTCCCCTTCCCTTGCAGTCGCGCACCCCTTCCCCCGCCGACCCCCTCCCCCTGCAGTTGCGCACCATGGTGAAAAAACCGAAGAAAGAAAGAAAGCTCTTTTTGTTTCATTTGGATTTCTATTGAAAGAAAAGAAAGAGAGAGCAAATTGATGAGAAAAATGAAAAATATGTTCAAGGAGTGAAAATCAAGGGTGTGTTTGTGTAGACACATAATCGTGTCTCCTCGTTTAAGGGTCCAATGATGAAATATACCGCGGTATTAGTTGGCATGGCCCAATGGAGGAGCAGTCCGAATAACCAAGCCATATGTGTTTTGAAATAATATTATAAGAGGCCAATTAATTATCCATGATGATTAATTGTAATTTAAACCCGTGAAATATTTTTAAGTCCATTTTAAAAGCTCAATTGAGTATTTAGTGTTTTTAATAAATATTTTCTTAATATTAATTGTTTTAATAAATATTTTCTTAAAAGCTTTTATTTTATCTTTAGAGCATAAATCAGATTTTTGACCAGTAAAATTCGATCTCCGGATTTTTAGGGATAAAAATGGCATCTTAAAAGCACGCGTAGAATAAAAAAAACGAATATTCTGGAATATGCGCCAGACGCGGCGGCTGCGCTCAGTGCGCCACGTGCGTCCAGCACATTGGCCACATCGCGTCAGGCGCGCCAATGAGCGCCTAACACGTGTACTTGTGACTCACATAGAGTCCTGCGCCTGGCGCAAGTCCTGTGTGAGACGCGAGATAAAATTTTATCTTTTTGAAAACGTGTTTCTACGTGCAAGTTTTTAATTGGACGGACCACGTTAGTCAGGCCAATCTGCGCCTGACGCGTGTCCTCGCGCCTGCCACGTAGGCTTGCGCTTGGCACAGGGTTTGCGTGGAGCGCAAGTTTTGGTTTGCCTATAAATACGAGCTGATTTCCCGAATCTGAGACAGCTTCGAATTATTATTTTTACGCATGCTTTTTTACCACCCACATGTTATTATGCTAAATAAGACCTAAAGAATTATTTTAACTAATTCAGATAATTTTGACAACCTGTTAGAGCATGTACAATGGGTGAGTTTTTAGTTGGTCTAGGAAATAGTAAAACTAGCTTTGGTTGGTTTTACTATTGGGGCAATTGGCCCTTGGAGTTGGTTGGTCTAGACTTCCAGACCAACTTCACCTCGGATGGAGTGCAGAGGCCGAATAACGTTACGACGCGTGGCGAAAAAATCTGGCGGAAATAAATTTTTGTTTTACTTCAAAACCACTTAAACGCTGATCTTAAAAGGACAAGGGCGAAGAATGACGCGGGAGAAAGCACAAAGTTGTGCGTTTCACAATGACGCGTGAAGGAGAGAGAAGCCAAGTGACAAATTTGCTGTCAGTAGCTCTGACGCGCGTCAGATGCAACTGAGCAGCAAATATGCTGCTGCCATGTGTTTTAAATTGCTGGCTTTTCGCTGCTTTTAGCTGAAGATTTCAAACGGGTTTTTTTAACGTTACAAATTTTCTAACGTTAATAAAAAAAATACAGGTTATAATAAAAAAAAATAGAATAACGGCTATAAAATATTTTTATCTATAAAATGAGCCCAAATTTCATATATTTTACCGCACTTATTCCCAAGCTATTTTTTTCTAATTACTCTCTCCCACCTAATATTACTTATATTAAGCCAATATTATGGATTCAAATAATCCTAATTACTCCCAAAATAATCCAAACCACCCACAAAATTCCCAAAATAATTTCCAAATCGATCCAAGTGTGCTACAAAATCCCAAATTCCAAAGAATGTTTATGTTTTTCCAAAGCCAATCGAATTACCAAAATTCTCAACAAGCTACACAACAATCTCCACAAAGTTCTAATCATCTATCCCAACAACAAGCTCAACCATCTTTTCCTATATCCCAACATATTTCACAACAACATGAACAACCCCATGAAAACAATGTAGTTGAAATCCAATCACAAGAAATTAAAAACACTCCTTCAAAAAAAGCCACAACACCAAAGTATCAATGGAGTGCAGAGGAAGATCATGCACTCATTTCGGCGTATCTGGAGTGCGGAGGTTTTTGGGGTTCAGTATTTGATAGTGTGGAAGAGTCACGACGACTCAATCCAACTTTACGCCCAAGGACATTCAAAGCTCTTACTAGTCGTTGGAAAAAAATCAACGGAGATGTGCATGCATGGGTCGGGATATATACCGAGGCGAAAACGAAGAAGTGGTCCGGCTGCAATGAAGAAGACGTCCTGACTGAAGCCCGTGAGATGTGGAAAAAAGTCCATGGACCCCGATTTACTTTGGAGCATGCATAGAATGTTACGAAACACTACGACAAATTGGCAGATGGCACCCAAATGAGCGGCGGAAGCTCAAAACGGTCTGGTCTAGACGAAGGTGCGAGCTCAAAACGTCCTGACGGCATCAAGAAAGTTAAGAGTAGGAGAAAAGCCCCAATATCCAGTTCACCATCTCCATATCCATCCTCTTCAGAATTTACGAGGAGGATTAGTTTGGGAGAAGACTTGCTTGAGTATCAAAAGGAGCGTGATACCTTAAGAGAATCAACGAAAGAGGAAGATAGGAAGTTCAAAATTTGGAATACATTAATGGCTAAGTCTTCCCTTGATCCGGATGAGAGAGAGATGTATGAAAAACTTAAGCTACAATTTGAGGATAAATATGTTTAGTTAGTGTTCATGTTTTTAATTGGTTTTAGTTTGCAATTTAGTTGTATCGTACTTCAATTATGAATGTGTATGTGTCGTAACTTTTGATTATGAATGTATCATTATCATTATTTTTATAATTATTGTTATCATAACATTATCGTTTTCATTATTATTATTATTATTATTATTATTATTATTATTATTATTATTATTATTATTATTATTATTATTATTATTATTATTATTATTATTATTATTATTATTATTGTTATTATTATTATTATTATTATTATTATTATTATTATGATTATTATTATTATTATTATTATTATTGCATTGAATTGTCTAATCACCTAATATTGAGTAATGTCACAAATAATACTGCATTGAATTGTCAACTCACCTGACTTTGAATAGTATGACACATAGTGCCGCATTGAATTGTCTACTCCTACATTGCATTGAATTGTCTGCTCCTACATTGCATTGAATTGTCTGCTCCTACATTGCATTGATATGTCTAATCTGTAAATGAATTATTGTTATGTACATATGCTGGATTTTTCCTATATAATAGAACATAACTTCAACAACAAAATCACAACTCCATTCACTTTTCTTCTCAATCTTTTATTTTCCAGAAAAACACTACTTCAATCAAAATATCTCCAAAATGAACTATGATTCAAGTTCTTCTAGTTCAGGTTTTGAATTTTTTAATTACATGGTTCAAGATTACATAGAATGGAGTCAGTCCGTTGATGCTGAGCAACAAAACGAAGAAGAAATTGTACCCCGTACTAGAAAATATATGCATTGGAAACGTGAGGAAGCTCATGAAAGATTGTTTCATGACTATTTCAGCAACGAACCTCTGTACCCCGAGAATATTTTTCGCCGAAGGTTTCGTATGCACAAGCATGTTTTCCTTCGTATTGTTGAAGGTGTAACAGCTGAAGATGATGAGTTTTTTACGCAAAAAACGGATGCTACTGGAAGGATGGGTGCATCTGCACTCCAAAAATGCACATCGGCTATCAGGATGTTGGCATATGGTTCATCCTCTGATGCTGTTGACGAGTACCTGAAAATTGCTTCAAGTACCGCTAGAGAATGCCTTCTTCATTTTGTCGAAGGGGTTGTTGCTAGATTTGGACCTGAATACTTGAGGAAGGCAAATGCAAATGACATTGAGCGTCTCCTACATGAAGGCGAGCGCCGTGGCTAGCCAGGCATGATGGGAAGCATCGATTGCATGCAGTGGAACTGGAAGAATTATCCTCAGGGCTGGAAAGGAATGTATCAAGGAAGAAGCAAAACAACAACAATAATCTTAGAAGCGGTTGCTTCAAGTGACTTATGGATATGGCATACTTTTTTGGGCACCCCGGGTTCATGCAGTGATATAAACGTATTGCAGAGGTCTCCCGTCTTTGATGATGTTCTACAAGGAAGAGCTCCAGAGGTCAACTTCTCAGTGAATGGGACAACTTATAACATGGGTTACTATCTTACTGATGGCATATACCCGAGGTGGTCAACATTCATCCCCGCAATAAAGCTCCCCCAAACCCCCAAACAAAGATTGGCATTCGGGGTATTGCAAGCTAGATTTGCAATCATTCGCAAACCCGCTCTCGCGTGGGATAAGGACATATTGTGGAAAATAATCATGGCATGTATCATCATGCACAATATGATTGTTGAAGATGAGCGTGATACTTATCAAAATTACCGAGATCCGAACGAATATGATCAAGTTCAAACTCAAAATAACGAGGGGTCATCTAACCAAGCCGGAGGAGACTCATTCGTTGGGCACAACGGAAGACTCGAGGCGCGAAATTTTGGTGCATACATGGAGAGAAGATCCGAGATGCGAGACGGAGAAACTCACATCTCACTAAAAAATAACTTGGTTGAACACATATGGCGTAAGTTTGGGCCTAATCGTCAAGTTGATTAAGTAACTTTTATTGAATTGCTTATGGTTTAAGTAATTTCAAATTTCAGGTATTTGTGTGTTTTAAACTATCTATCTTTATGTATCAAATTATCATGTATTTGTGTGTTTTAAATTATCTATCTTTATGTATCAAATTATCATGTATTTGTGTGTTTTTAATTATCTATCTTTATGTATCAAATTTCATGTATCTGTGTTTTTTAAATTATTTATCTTATGTAATATGTTCGTTGTTTTTAATTTATAATGTCAAGTTAATGCTAATTTAATTTAACGTAAGCTAATTAGCTAATTAGCTTTTAACGTAATTTAATTTAACGTAATTTAATTAGCTTTTATTAATTTAGATCATCTATTTCATATAAAAATAAACATTGAGTAGGAGAAAGAGTATATGGTGGGGTATGGTAAAAGTAGGAGAGAGAAATAGATAAACCAAGTAAGACCAACCAAACCATTGTGAGAAAAAAAAGATGAGTTGGTGGGAGTTTTAGTGGGATGTGAGGTGTAAGAAGGAGGAAAGGAGAGAGAAAGAAAAAAGCTCCAAGACCAACCAAGACCAACTAGCCCATTGTAGATGCTCTTAGGATCCTTGTAAAATGATTGCCTAATAACTTGTCACTAAATAATTAGTCTTTTTGTGTGATTCCTGAACCGATCTAGATTAATTATTTTTAGGGTGCTTTAAAATGTTATTTGGTTATTCTCTTGCATAAAATCTGTTGCGAATCGGTATTTAGTATAGGCCAGCAATGGGCAATATAGTTCCTGACTATATTGTACCCTCACCTCCGAACTCAATTTTTGGTTCCTGACCATCTATGGAGTCAAGACGGGGAAATCTACATTGGATAAGTCCCTAAGATGTCCCTTCCATTTCAATATCCAATTAGGTTTATGATTCTTCCTTTAAAGAATTGTTGGCGACTTCAAAACGAATTTTAAATAAAACCTTAACAATGGGGTAATCAAATAAATGCGCTCACACCGCGTATAGGCTTTAAAGCAATTAAAAATCCACGCCTACAATTTGGTTACAGGGTAATTGACTACAGGGCCAACCAATTATAGCACCAAATTCCTCAGGCAAAATAGTTAATTCATGGTTCGCAAAGAAAAAACAATGATTGGTAACATCCCAAAAATTAACAACTACATAAAGGAAATTATAGTCCAACTGCACTAACCTTAGGGATGCCAACACATCCATATGCCGCCTTCCCAGCTCGTGTTTCTCAGCAATGGTCAGCGACGACAGCCACCCACTTAGAGTTGGTTCAAAAGCCATAGCGAACAATCAAAAGTTGCAGAGAAGTATTATTGAGAAAAGTGCAGAGAGGAATAATGCTCAACTCGTAATACTGAAATAACGCACGTATTCTCCTATTTAAAATAACTTCGCGTCTCAACTCTAAACGAATTCGAATTTACCGTTCCAGACGGATAATGCGTCACACGCTAAACTTGCGCCTAGCGCAGGATATCGCGCCAGACGCAACACTAAGCTTGCGCCACACGCCACATATATGTGCCCAGCGCACAGTTTCCGCTTCACATGTGCTGATTCGGATTATCACACATATGACTACATTTTTGGTTCATTTAAAACCCACCCACCCATACCCTTTTCGCTATCCTTTTCTTTTCTTTTTTTTGTTGGGAGAAGGTCGGCTATGCTCCATTCAAACTTGTTTTAAACAAAAACATATTTCAGTTGAGTCAGTCGCATTGAAAATGTTGTCGTACATTCATACGTTGCATTTTAGGATAGGAGTCATTGCTAACAAACATGAAAAAAGAAGCAACACCAATAATCACATAATGCTTGAACAAAATGCGCAATACATATCAATATGCAAAATATACATCATAATAAAAGTGTAGGGCACAGGTACACAAGAACAAAGTAATGCAGAAATTTAAGAGGAGGGCGGATCCTGCTCCCTCGAAGAGGAATCCTCCGGCTCCTCGACCCGGACCCCACTCGACTCACCCACATGATAGCCTATCCCAGGTTGCATGAAAGGAGGCATAGGCGGAGTCGGTCGCCTGGGAGACATCTGCTGCATCCCCAACATCTGATGTTGCATCTGCAACAACTGCATCTGCTGCATCCGCATCTGCTCCATCCACGTCGGAGAACGCCCAGAGCATGGATCGGGCCTGACACCCCCCATAAAATCCATACTGCCAACGTCGAACTGCCCAATAAATGGACTCATCTGAGGCCTCTCAGATGTCAACTCTCGAGGAGTATGAGTCGAAGGCCGACACTGGGTCGATATATCCTCGCCTCGGGACGAGGCCCACTCTCATGAGGGCGACGCTGCACAAAATGTCACAAAGCATTAGCAAAACAAGAGCAACAAAGAAAAAAGAACCAAAGCATAGTATGTCAGCCTACATGGCCATACACGTCACTACGACGACAAGACATGCTCCTCTTTAGCTTTGCCATCCCATGCTTCAGTGAGTCAACCACTCGGAGAATCTTGACGGCAGTCTCCCGAGGAACCTGGAAATAAACAGTGCATAAGTCACTTCAAACAAGATGAATTAACGAAAGTTCCTGACTTTCAACACTTACCGAGCTCACATGGCCGGCATAGCACGAACAGTGTGATGCTCTACCTCTGGGGCAACCTCAATCATCTCCTCAACAGGCTCGAAATCTCCAGTGCACCGAATTCTCATATCCGGAACGAAAGAGATACGAGTCGCAGCAGCTTCCTGGCAAAAGAAAGCAATAACAGTCAGCACTTTGATCATGTCAAAATAAGCAAGAATAAACAAATTCAATGCACATGCCTCATTAAACTTGACAGGAGGAGCCAAGCGAGGCAAGAGGGCAGTATGGTAATCACGATCACGAAAAACAAAGTCGTGGTAGCTCGCCCGAAGCGTCGCCCCTCCCTCGACAGCCTGAACAAGAGTAGCCCTGTTCATCATCGTGACAGGGGGATCATGAGGCACCAATAATTGACTCGTACCGTCGTGCTGACGTGTCACCCTCTCGCCCATATACCACATGGGGCGTGAGTTCCCATAGAAAATGACCCTCTCACGGGTCAGAGTGCGAGCTCTATGAGCCCAATCAGGCATCTCCGGAAATGACGCCCAAGGATAAAAAGTAGCCTGCAAGATAAAGAAGAGTTAACATGTGCTACATGCACGGAAAAACGTGGTTGATTCACTACGATTACCTTGTCATCCTTGACTCACCGGATGGCCTTCCGAACACTCTCGACCGCACCGTATCGCGTCCTCCTACACTCCGCCTAGGAGAGGCCAGCAGGATAAGTGCGATCACGAACCCTTTCCGGGGATAATCCCGGAAAGTACTCATAAAACCAGATTTGTAACAAGAAAATCACCTGAGTTCCAATCGAGATAACGAAACGAAATATAGACGATGTGTACGATTATACCTCCAGAATTCTCCACGGACCAAAGAGGGAGACTGGCCCACCATCACTCAACTGCCTGCAGGCAGTACGCATGAAGAACAAACGACTGCAATAGCCCAGCTCGGCCCAGTCGTAGGTCGACACTCGGGACAAGTCCACAAGGGGCTCAGGTATCGCGTCGAGACGCGCGACCCCATATCGGTGTGCAACAGGCCACATACAGCTAATTACAGCAGAATACGTACCTTCTGCTCCTCAGTAGTTCCCCGAATGTTGAGTCCTTTAGCCACCGCTGACCGAGGAGCAAAAGACGCACCTGGAGAAAGAGCATCGGCAACCAGGCCGATTAAACCTCTGACCACCGCCGTATTGAATGGCAACGGATCACCTATCGGAACTCGGACACCGGTAAAAGACAGGCCAGAAATCAAAGAGAAATCCAGCGGGGTAATAGTCAACTCACCGCGACGCGTGTGAAAGGAGTTGGTGGTATCTCACCACCACTCCAACAAGCCTCGGACGACAATCTGGGAGGAGTGAACGTCTCCCATACTCTCATAAATGTCGAGGAAAGGGGCTAGACCACTCAGCTCAATGAAGAAAACTCGGTCTCGGACTTTTCGGGCTTTCCTAAGCCAATCGAAGTCGAAAGTCCCAAAATGACGAGTATTACCCTCGTCATGTAAACGTGAGTACAGTTAATAAAGTACCTATACTTTAATCTAAAATAAAGTCGATGTGGATACTTACGACGCCTGAGAGTGAGCGGTGTGAAATATGGTGCTCCGGATCGAAATGCAACCAATCAGGAATCAACCCTACGACTTTCCACTCCCTCCTAGAGCCTGAAGATGCCCTACCATCGTCCTCTCTGCCTGAATCTTCCGACGACATGCTAATCGGATTGAAAATCACATATGAAACAAAAAATCAAAGAGTTCCCGACTCTAAATTACCAGATTTCATGAATCGGTAAATTCTAAAAAAAAAACCGCTTCGAAGCGTCGCCACTACATGAGATTCCGAGAATCCATTTCATACAGATCATAGCAGCAAAATAGATATCATCGCCTAAAACATGATTTCTACCAGCAGAATCATCACACATTCAAAGTTCGCTAAGCATGTTTCTAGGTTCCAGACTTAGAAACTACGCTAATCCTGATTCTGAGATTCATAATCCAAGAATCATCACATATTCAAAGTTCCCTAAGCATGTTTCTAGGTTCCAGACTTAGAAGCTACGGATCTATGAATTATCACCGCATGTCAAAGTTCCCTAAACATGTTTTTAAGTTCCAGATTTAGAAACTACATCAAGCACAATATAATTCTAGCTTCATGATCTAAAGAATTATTTAACAACGAACTCACATGAAACGAGTATCAAACTCGCGAAGAACAACAAAACTATCGGGAAAACTCGCCGGAATCTTATCGGAAACTCGCCGGAATTCTCGCGCAGAAAATTCGCCGGAACTCGTCGGCAGTGGCGCGCGTGGTCTGGTCTGAAAACTATCCACAATAATAAATATTTTTGGCCCCCAACATAAAAAAAAAAAAAAAAAAAGAGAGGAGAAACAAAACTGAAAAAGCAAAAAGAGAGGGAAAATGTACCTGAATTACCGGCAAACTGCTTAAAAACGCCCAAAAACACCATGAAAATAACAATCAAGTAAAGATAATCATTACTCTAAGGTAGATCTGAAGAAATGCTCGAGAACCAAGAAGTTTGAAGCTTTGAAGGTTCGAAAATGGAGTTCGAACTTAGAAGAGAGAGAAATGAAGAAAAAGCGGCGGAAAGAAAGAAATGGGGATGAAAGACAAGCGCCCGTGTTTTTTAGGTCTTTTAAAGACATGCGCTAATCGCGCCATACGCGCCAGGCGCACAAATGAATCCCGCGTCTGACGCACAATGCTGCGTCCAGCGCAGCTTCCCACGCCAAGCAGTACTGTGCGTCTGGCGCACAGTCCTGTACATCTTGCTTGGGGGCTTCTTAGCCAAGTAGGGTCCACAATCTCAACTTCCAATGAATTCAAATGTTCGTTACGATATTACGAGCGACAATTTAACGAACTTTCAAAATTTTGCAACAAAAATACAATTTTGCCATTCTGCCAACATGCTATAATCCTTACAAATCTTGCTCATCAGACAACAAGCACTCAGGAGTATTAACAGTGGAAAACACACCGTTAGGTCTGCGAACAATCAACACATTACCCTGGAGCGGGACCATAATAGCTCTATCCCGTCGTGAGCCGGACCATAATAGCTCTACACATTACCCTGGAGCGGGACCATAAAAGTTCTATCTCGTCGTGAGCCGGACCATGATAGCTCTACACATTACCCTGGAGCGGGACCATAATAGCTTTTTCCCGTCGTGAGCCGGACCATAATAGCTCTACACATTACCCTGGAGCGGGACCATAATAGCTCTATCCCGTCGTGAGCCGGACCATAATAACTCTATCCCGTCGTGAGCCGGATCATAATAGATGTACACATCATCAACACCCTGGAGCGGGACCATAATAGCTCTATCCCGTCGTGAGCCGTACCATAATAGCTCTACATATCATCAACACCCTGGGGTGGGACCATAATAGCTCTATCCCATCGTGAGCCGGACCATATTAGCTCTACACATCATCAATACCCTGGAGTGGAACCATAATAGCTCTATCCCGTTGTGAGCCGGACCATAATAGCTCTACACATTATCAACACCATGGAGCGGGACCATAATAGCTCTATCTCGTCATGAGCCGTGATACGCTCAAGTTATACGGTGTTCATATTATATTTTGGGTGCACTTTGCTAGGGGTTTGATTGTAATTGTTAACATTCGTGTTTTATTTAGCCCTTAGCGGAAGTTCGGAGCTTTGCGAGATAATTTGTGTTAACGTCATGTATTCCGAGCTTTCAAGGTGAAATACATTTGAATGATGTTGTGAGGTGAAGTTATCTTTGGAGTGCTCGGGAAATGTAGCATCGTAGCATAATTGCAATCATCGCACGCCCAAGCCAAGCAAAGCATCAAACTCCACCGCAAGCCCAAGCCATGCATCCAAGCCAACACAGCAGCACCGCAAGCCCAGCGCTCATCGTCAAGCTCTCGTGAGAATCGTATGCCCAGCAGCCTCGCCCCAGCAGCACCGCCAGCTCCAGCGCATGCTCGCCCAGCTCCAGCGCATGCTCGTCCAGCTCCAGCGCATGCTCGCCCAGCAGGTCGCACCTCGCGAGCTAGGTCGCACCTCGCGACCTGCCTGCTCGCGACTCGCGACATCCTTCGCACCTCGCGACCTGCGTTGCCCAGCCAAGTTTGCGGAAGGCAGAGTATCCTTCGCACGGTGCGACCAGACTCGCACCTCGCGACCCCTAGGTCGGTGTAATTGTCGGCTGACTTTTGAGCTTTAGTATAAATACTAAACTCTATTTTTGGACCTAGGGGGCAGCAGCCACAAGGAGAGGGAGTCTCCAAAACTCCACTCCTCTCTTGTTGTCTTCTCTTTTTAGTTTTTATTTTCTAGTTTAGTTTTTGTAGATTTCAATTATGGGATTGGCTTATGCTATGCCGATTGTAGCTTGAACCGTTCTTGAATGAGATTAATATGGAGCTTCAAGCATTATTGTGAGATCATTCCTCTCTATTTAGTTTCTTTGATTATGGTTTAATTTCTATGCTTGCTTTCTATGATTTTTGCATAATTATGCTAGGAACGTTACTAGTTTGATTGTGTAATTAATCTAATGTTAGATTTAAGAATAGAATCAGATTGTTTTATTCTTTTATCAATTGGTAGCAAACTAGGAAGTAACTTAGATGCAGATCGTCTTGGTTATTTCTTGGGGAAATTGAATCAACTGTTGAATGTTTATCGCTTGTATGACGTTAGCAGGTCTGTTGGTTCTCTGTGTTTATTGCTGCTATTGGATTGAACTTAGACGCGATCGGACTAGGTTATCCTTTAGTAAGGGTTTTATAGTCACGCTGATCGTGCTATTCAACTAAGAATAAGGAGAATGCGAGATTAATTCTCAACAATAGATAATCATGGAAATAATTAGAGTTGAGGTTCAATGATCGATAATGAATTGAAGTGGATCTTAATCGGATTCAAGATCTTTCCATAATTGATTTCTCATCTTATTTATTTGCTAGTTAGTTTTAGTTTGTTTATAATCTACTTGAAACCCCCTTTATTATTAGGTTTCTCGGCCCTTAGCTTAATCTAGGTTTTGAATCACGCTAAGTATTATACTCGTCCCTGTTTCCCTGTGGATACGACCCCTACTTCCATTATACTAGCTTAGTGTAAAAGAGAGTAGGAGAAATTTTATCTTTGACCGGGTGCGGTGCACAACGACACATCCGCGCCCCGCCAAATTTTGGCGCCGTTGCCGGGAAAACGGTGTTACTTGTTTGTATTTAGCGTGATTTTTGGATGTTATTGCTTGTGCTCTTTGTTTTTGGTTGGCCACTCATATAAAGAATTCCTTTTTTGTTTTAGTTTCTAGTTTTCATCTTCCATTGAGCTCTATGTATTTCACTTTTGTATTTTGGACAAGAAGCATGGAACTTGTTGCTTAAACTCTCTTGGGAAATGGTTGATTGAAGCTTTTGACAGTTTATTGTAAGATTTACTCTATATCTTGGTTATTGTCTAGCTTTAAATATTGATATTAATGGTCATGACTTGGATTAGCTAGGAGTACTACTAGTTGATGTTTGTTGTTGACTTAATGCTAGGTTTTGGATATAATCTGATGTTATATGCTCAACCATGTTGTAGTAAGCTAGGTACTAACGATGCATTGCAAGAGTTCTTCTCAATCAATTTTGCAGGTACTTGAAGTGGAGATTGACATGGAACCACCATTGTCACACATGGAGCACAACCTAATGATTAAGCTTAAGGTATTAAGTCGAGCTAACGACTTTAAACAACAGCGCTTCTCGGGAGGCAACCCGAAATCCCTTTTTATTTTCTTTCTTTTTCTTTATTTCTCATCAAATTTCCACCACCACAACAAATTTTCTTTCACCCACCGCCCACACACTACAAAAGATCCACAACCAATCTTAATTCACTTGGAACCAAAATCCACAAAAGAAAACCCGTTGGGAGGACTTCAATAGCTAGGAGTTGGTAACACTAGAGGATTGAGATTGTTAATGTATCTTTTCGATCTCTTAAGCTAGGAGCAAATCTCAAAAATCTAAACAAAATTTTAAATTTGTCATTTGTTTGAGTGATTCGAGGGAGAGGGTTGTGAGTTGAGTTATGAGATTTGAGTTGGTGTTGTTAAGAAATTTGAGTTTGACGGATTGCTTTTCATGAGTTTTGAGCATTCGATCTTCGATTTACCCGATTGTCGGTTCCCACCCCCCCCCATTTTCAGTTTACATTGTCGACACATTGAGGACAATGTGTAGTTTAAGTAGGGGGGAGGGTATTCTCATTCTCATGTATCTATGTTGTATATATTACTTTTAATTTGAAATGAAAAAAATGAAAAAAAAATGAAAAATAAAAAAATCTTAAAAAAAAAGAAATGATGATGAAGTGAATCCCGCTGAGTTGAAAACCCGCAAGGGCGGGCGACTCGGGCAAAATTGGGGGCTCGGATAGGTCGAAAACCCGAAAGGGCGGCCTATGCAAAAAAAAGAGCTAGTTGAGCGGGTGAGTTTTGTGAGCCGGAAAAAGAAGAGAGATGAAAAAAAATGTGAGAAGCTAGGATGAAAACCCGAAAAGGCTCCTAGGCAAAATGAGAGATTAAGAGAGAATTATATACTTTGAAAAACTCATTTGCCGGAGATGGTGTCATAAGGCGGAAGGCGCTTTCGGGTTGGGTTGGTTATTTCATCCTTGATTTTGTGAAGATTTATTTTGGCTTTCACATTCTTTTGGTTGATTGTTTGTTTTTGGGAGTAAGCATGGAATTTATCCCTTTTTGTCTTTGTTCCATGGCTTGCTATTTTAAGTTAGTTGTTGTAGTAGTAGGTCATCTTTTGAGGTTTGGGAGAGCTGATAGTTTAGTGTGTCATGAGCTGACATTTTGAAACTTGTTGGTATCGCTGGTTATTATTGTTGTCGCGTCTTTGTATTTTTCAGGTGAGCTCGAATCTAAGTGTGGGGGAATCATCGTCCCTTACGTTTAGGTTTTGAGCGGATGTTGTTAAGATGTGATGATGATGATGTAGTTGATGGAGAGTGTAGGTTGGTGTTGATAATTTGGGTGAAGATCTTTTTGGTGATCCTCATTTTGAGTTTACTCGAGGTCGAGTAAAGTTCAAGTGTGGGGGTATTTGATACGCTCAAGTTATACGGTGTTCATATTATATTTTGGGTGCACTTTGCTAGGGGTTTGATTGTAATTGTTAACATTCGTGTTTTATTTAGCCCTTAGCGGAAGTTCGGAGCTTTGCGAGATAATTTGTGTTAACGTCATGTATTCCGAGCTTTCAAGGTGAAATGCATTTGAATGATGTTGTGAGGTGAAGTTGTCTTTGGAGTGCTCGGGAAATGTAGCATCGTAACATAATTGCAATCATCGCACGCCCAAGCCAAGCAAAGCATCAAACTCCACCGCAAGCCCAAGCCATGCATCCAAGCCAACACAGCAGCACCGCAAGCCCAGCGCTCATCGCCAAGCTCTCGTGAGCATCGCATGCCCAGCAGCCTCGCCCAAGCAGCACCGCCAGCTCCAGCGCATGCTCGCCCAGCTCCAGCGCATGCTCGCCCAGCAGGTCGCACCTCGCGACCTGCCTGCTCGCGACTCGCTACATCCTTCGCACCTCGCGACCTACGTTGCCCAGCCAAGTTTGCGGAAGGCAGAGTATCCTTCGCACGGTGCGACCAGACTCGCACCTCGCGACCCCTAGGTCGGTGTAATTGTCGGCTGACTTTTGAGCTTTAGTATAAATACTAAACTCTATTTTTGGACCTAGGGGGCAGCAGCCACAAGGAGAGGGAGTCTCCAAAACTCCACTCCTCTCTTGTTGTCTTCTCTTTTTAGTTTTTATTTTCTAGTTTAGTTTTTGTAGATTTCAATTATGGGATTGGCTTATGCTATGCCGATTGTAGCTTGAACCGTTCTTGAACGAGATTAATATGGAGCTTCAAGCATTATTGTGAGATCTTTCCTCTCTATTTAGTTTCTTTGATTATGGTTTAATTTCTATGCTTGCTTTCTATGATTTTTGCATAATTATGCTAGGAACGTTACTAGTTTGATTGTGTAATTAATCTAATGCTAGATTTAAGAATAGAATCGGATTGTTTTATTCTTTTATCAATTGGTAGCAAACTAGGAAGTAACTTAGATGCAGATCGTCTTGGTTATTTCTTGGGGAAATTGAATCAACTGTTGAATGTTTATCGCTTGTATGACGTTAGCAGGTCTGTTGGTTCTCTATGTTTATTGCTGCTATTGGATTGAACTTAGACGCGATCGGACTAGGTTATCCTTTAGTTAGGGTTTTATAGTCACGCTGATCGTGCTATTCAACTAAGAATAAGGAGAATGCGAGATTAATTCTCAACAATAGATAATCATGGAAATAATTAGAGTTGAGGTTCAATGATCGATAATGAATTGAAGTGGATGTTAATCGGATTCAAGATCTTTCCATAATTGATTTCTCATCTTATTTATTTGCTAGTTAGTTTTAGTTTGTTTATAATCTACTTGAAACCCCCTTTATTATTAGGTTTCTCGGCCCTTAGCTTAATCTAGGTTTTGAATCACGCTAAGTATTAAACTCGTCCCTGTTTCCCTGTGGATAGGACCCCTACTTCCATTATACTAGCTTAGTGTAAAAGAGAGTAGGAGAAATTTTATCTTTGGCCGGGTGCGGTGCACAACGACACATCCGCGCCCCGCCAAGCCGGACCATAATAACTCTACATCAATACCCTGGAGCGGGACCATAATAGCTCTACCCCGACATGAGCCGGACCATAATAGCTCATGATTCCTTTTCACCTGTATCATTTCATTATTGCAAATTTACAATTATTTTGCAAATTTGTTTCATATATGTCTGTTCCTGTAACCTTTGCTTGTTTTGCAGGTACTGGCGTAAAAGCGTGATTCTGGATTGCAGAGCATCTGGAATCATTCTCCGTCCCGACACGTGTACTTTGACTTTCGGTTTTGCAAACCTCAGTCAAAGTGGGGGCTTCTGTAGACACATAATTGTGTCTCCCCGTTTAAGGGTCCAATGATGAAATATACCGCGGTATTAGTTGGCATGGCCCAGTGGAGGAGCAGTCCGAATAACCAGGCCATATGTGTTTTGAAATAATATTATAAGAGCCCAATTAATTATCCATGATGATTAATTGTAATTTAAACCCGTGAAATGTTTTTAAGTCCATTTTAAAAGCCCAATTGAGTATTTATTGTTTTTAATAAATATTTTATTAATATTTATTCTTTTAATAAATATTTTCTTAAAAGCTTTTATTTTATCTTTAGAGCATAAATCAGATTTTTGACCCGTAAAATTCGATCTCCGGATTTTCAGGGATAAAAATGGCATCTTAAAAGCACACCTAAAATAAAAAAAAACGAATAAAAAAAACGATCTCCACCCCCTTTCTCACTTAACTACCACCAGGCACCAGACCACCCTAGCCCTCACCACCTACCAATACCCCACCATAACCCAACATGCCAAGCCCACCCCCAAACACCTTAGCCCCCACAACTATTCCAACATTTATTTCTCCTTCCTCCCCACCATAATCCAACACCCCAACACAATCCTATCTCCCACCACCACCCACTAAAACCCGCCCGAAAAAGCTCCCCTTCCACCAGCCCCACCCTCGCCACAACAAGAACGAACATGAAGATAAGAAAGAGAAACACAATAACCACCTTTCATTTTAGAGAGAGAAAGCTCAAAATTCTAGCAATGACTTCGTCAGCACCATTGGAATTCACGAATACGCCATTTCCACCACAACAAACTTTATATACCACACTATCTCCTCTCCAAGTTCTCTTTGTCCTTGCCTCACTCTTTCTCCTCTCACTAAAAAACGTTGATCTTCTCCTCCCAGGGCCTCCTCTTTATCGCAACCTCAGCCTCATCTGAGCCGCATAGGCACGTCCTAGCGCAAGATTTCACGCGAGATGAGGCTCACTTCATGACCGATTCATTTTTGTGGTCGTGGTTTTCGGGAGGAGAATTTACGAATCCGCCATTTCCACCACAACAAACAATCTATTCCACAGTCTTTCCTCTCCTAGTTCTCTTCGCTGCCGCCTCACTCTCTATCCTCACACTCAAAACGCCAATATACTCCTCCTAGAGCCTGCTCTTCGCCGCAACCTCAGCCTTATCTCAGCCGTGCAGGCACTTTCTACAGCTGAATTTCACACGAGATGGCTCGCTTCATGACCATTCGTTTTGGGGTAGTGGTTCTCGTAGGGTCGCTGGCTAGAGTGTGGAAAAGAAAAGGGTTTGTTTCAGGGGTGGTGGCTACTGGCTGGAGTAGAAGGCCGGTGGAAGAGGAGGGGAATGGAGGTAAAGGAGAGGAGTGAGAAGAGGAAGGGAAGTGAGGATTTGTTTTTAATTAGTATTTAAAACAAATATTAAAATTAAGATTAAAATTGAAAATTTTAACCAACCAGAAAAAGACACATGGACGGTTACCTACAACAACAAGGTTTTTTTTACCTGTTGAACCCATTAAAAGTGAATACCCCAAAAAACTTTGATTATCATGAGTTAATCGAAACTCTGACTTATTTTGAGAAGACAGGTCAATGGCTCACTTATTCTTGACAATATTTCCAGAGGAAATTTGCAAGGTTCATCATGTCAAACCAGTAGCTTCTACAATATCTAGGATTATTTCTTTTGATTCAACATGTTTCCTTGATTGTTTCATGAAAAATCTATTCCAAGAAAGAACCTCATTTCTCCCAAGTCTATGCAAGTGAATGTTGTGTTGAGTCTTTCATTATTTCAGTTGCATGATCAGAGCTTCATGATCTCCACTGATTAACAAATCATCCACATATACCAGCAGTAAGACTTATTTTCCATCCACGATCTTATGAAAAAGATAATAGTCTCTCTTACTTTGCACAAAACCTTCCTAAGTGAGAAACTGGGTGAGCTCTATATTCCATTTGTCTAGAAGCCTGCTTGAGACCGTATAGACTCTTCTAGAGCTTGCATATCTTTCCATTGTTCTCTTCATTGTGTGCTGGGGGTGGCTTCGTAAAAACTTCTACATTTAGATATTCATGAAAGAAGGCATTATTGATATCTAGATGGTGAAGCTTCCAATTTGTGAAGTTCCCAAAGCAATTTGTGAAGTTGGCAACTGGAGAAAAATTGTGTTTGTAGTCATTTATTTTCTTCAGTTTGCCTATCACCCCTTGCCACCAATCTACCTTGGAGTCTCTCTATGCTGCCATCTGGGTTTAATTTCACTTTATACACCCATTTGTAGGCTATAACCTTATTTCCTTTTGGAATTTGCACCACTTCCCATGTTTCATTGTCCTCTAGAGCTTGAAATTCTCTTTATATAGCTTCTCTCCAACCCTTCTACTTGGTTGCTTCCTGATGACTTGAAGGTTATGTTATCTTTAGTACATTGTTGAAAGATGCTTTGTACTCTTTGAGTTTGCCAGATTTTGCACCATCAAAGAAGTTGTTTCTAAGCTCTCACCTCTTATATTTTGATGTGGCATATGTAATCGTTCAATCTATTAGGCAAGTTTCTTGATCTGGTTGATCTTCTTTCTTCTTCTTCTTATTCCATTGTTTGAATAAAGAGTTCAATTTGTGTTGTTTGTTCCTGTTCAATCATTGCTTTTTGTGTGACAACTTGCATATGGTTTATGTCCAAGGTAATTTGATCCAGAATTCTTGTATCATCAGCATCTCCTTCAACATTCATTTGAGGCATTCCGTCTCTTGTCACATTAATATGATTTCTCGTTTCATGATTCACCAAGAAGGAAAATATTTGTTTGTAAAAAAAAACACATCTCTACTAGCAAATAATCTCTTTTTCTCAAGATCAAACAGCTTCTATCCCTTTTTTGGCAATAGGGATATCCTATCATGATGCTTCTAATGCCTCAATATGCAAATTTATCATTTGGTTTCTATGTGTTGCATAGCAGAAAATGCCAATGATCCTAAGGTACTCATAACTAGGCTTGTTTTCAATGAACCTCTCATATGGTGTTCGCCATGCAGTGAATGCACTAGGTTGCAAATTTATTAAGTGAGTTGCACTTAAAATGCATTCACCCCATAAGTTATCAGGCACACCACTAGCATCCTTTAGAAGAAACCTATGCTTTCTTTCCGCTCTCCCATTTTGTTGGGGCCTTATTGAAACACTTCTTCGATGCGTAATCCCTCTTTCACTAAGAATTTTTTCACATTCCTTCGGAAATATTTCTGTTCCATTATTATTATGATTATTTTCACCTTTCTACTGAAATCACTAGTAGAATAATTGTATATTGCTGCGATTTATAAGTGGCCTATTGCTGCGAATTTCACGCCGGCGCAAATCAAGGCACAACAATAGATTAAATCTATTGCTGCGGTTTTAAAACCACAACAATAGATTAACCTATTGCTGCGGTTGTTGCCCAAAAACGCAGTAATAGATATAGGTAATTTTAAAAAAAAAATCTAGCAAGTTTACAAAGTAAACAAAAGACATGAACCATTAAAATGTCAAATTCACATATATACAAGCGATAGCCACAATCAAGCATCAAATAATTGAAAAACAACGGCACTGAAAGATTGAATACCAAGGCAAAAACAAGAATTAATAATACAACAAACCATAATTACAAACAAAAGAATCAGTGGGGAGAAAAGGAGACAAAAAAAGAGAAAGAAAATGAAATGAAAGATAAACATCGGCTGTGAATGATCCAAAAACTAATGATAAAATAAAACCCATCATCATAATCGTTCTTCGCTTCTCCTTCAAAGAGGGGTTTACCCACTACTTCAACCTTCACCATCATGCTCCACCGCCTTAGCAAAAACTGAGAAATGTTGCTTCGCAGCGGCGTTCTCGCGAAGATTCTCGACAGCGTGAATATTCTCGATAAAGACTGAGAAATCTTGATCTCCGGCGGTGAATATTCTCGACATCTTTCTTGATTGTGGCGAGAGGGATGGTGAGAGTGTAGCGGTGTTGTTAATGGTGGCGGGAGGAATAGCGAGGGAAGTCGGAGCTCTCAGATATAGTGGTGGAAGGGGAAGTCGTGGGTCTGAGAGGGGAAGTCTGAAGGTCTGGGATCTTCAACAATTGCGGTGGAGGAAAAGGATGAATGTGAGGAGAGAGAATGAGGGTGGTTGAAGTTGGTCACTGGGTGAACGAAGAAGTGAGAGAGGAAAAAGTGATAGAGGAATGAGAAATTGAATGAATGAAGGAGCGAATGAGAAACGGCTCCCAAGTATTATGAATGAATGCAAACCCTAAGTGTGTTTTAGATGTTAAAAAAGCCTATTGATGCGATTCTTTGGAAAAACCGCGGTAATACATTAATTAATATTGTTGGGTTTCTCTCTAAAACGGCAGCAATAGGTTGTTTATGCTCTTTTTTTCCTTCCCATGTCGTATGTTGATGTGTATGGGTAAAACTGCAACAATTTAATAGCAACAATATACATTTATTCTACTAGTGAATGATTTTCAACATGTGCTAGAAATCCAATCACATGCTCTTTTACCTGTTCTTTTATAAACAACAGATGTGTCGAAGTCACTCTAAAGTGATCATCAACAATTGTTAAGAAATACGTAGCTCCCATAATGGCCTTCACACTGTAAGGCTCCCACAAATCTATATAAATTAGATCAAACACATTTCCAGTAATAGAGGGGCTTAGCATAAAAGGTAAATTGTGTTGTTTAGCTACAGATCAAGTGTCACAAAAATAGTTTCTGAAATCCTTACAATTACAAAAATCTAAGTGTTTCATCTTGGATAATGAAATATGTCCTAGTCTAGCATGAATAATTTCTACAATTTCTCATCAGCATGCTTCTTTCCAAGATCCTTGCTTGCTTCAACAACCAACACTCTTTTATCATCTCCTTTTTTCATGCTCCTCTCCTTCATTCACCAATCTATACAGGTCACATTCATTCTTCCCATGAGCAATCATGTGGAAGGGTCTTGTAATGACACCCATTTTATAAATAATAAATTGCAAGATCTTGTTGTTTTGTAGCAGTTTGCTAATTGGCAACAAGTTATGTTTGAAGTCACTTGCATATAAGAAATTTTCAACACAATGTCATTAAACAGTTTTAGATCTCCAAACTCATTCACCTACTTCATTGTCTCATTCGGAAGACCTATTATGACAATTCATTTTAAAGGTCTTATGTTGCTAAAAACATCTTTATGTCCATATATGATGAGTGGTACCTGAATCTATGATTCGGGCCTGGTATTTGAATCAAACAAATTTTTATGATGCACAACATTTGATAAAATTGCTTTACTTGCAAAATTGTTGTAGGATGTTGTGCTTGCTCCTTGCTTTCGTGACCTCCTACACAAAAAAAGGGACAAGCCTCCTTTCATCTCTAATTTTGTTGTTTCCTTTTCATCTCTAATTCTTGAATCTATCATGATATCGCACTAACTTGAAACATTCTTCTTTGATGTGTCTTTTCTTCCCACAATGATCACATCTTTTCAGTTCTTTCTCCATCCTCACTCTAACATCATGTTGTACATTCTATTCACAAGGGGGAGAGAATCCATGCCAAGAAGATTGATTTTCATTTGTTCATACTCACCATTAAGTATCATAATAAACTTTATGGTCCTGCTTATGGCTTGTATCTCTAGAATTTTCCTCAAGTGCATTTTCCTAAAGCATCACACTTGCATTCTAGTATTTCTTTAAGTTCGACAATTTGATCCCACAGTTCCTGAAGCCTACAGTAGTATTCTCCCATACTCATGTTGTTTTGTTATAGTTCCCACAAATCTTTCTTGAGATGGAATAGTTGTGGAGCATTAGTCTGGCCATACCTCTCCACTATTTCACCCTGGAGCTCCTTTATGGATTGTATTGAGACTAGACTTGCATTAATTTTTTGTTTCATTTTTTCTAGCAACCAAGAACTCACCATATAGTCACATCTAACCCATTTTTGTTGCTCATCTCGAGCCTCCTTTGGTTTTGAGTGTTTTCCTTCAAGAAAGGTAACTTTGTTCTTTGCACCTAGTGCAATCTTGACACTTTTGCTCCAATTCAGGAAATTATTTCCATAAATAATAATTTATCCTATAGCAGTACCAACATTTTCATTGACAACAATGAAAAGAGGATCCTTGTAACGATTATGTGATTGAGCAACCTATTTCGGTCAATTTGATTCTTGTGCAAAAAGTAAAGATTGAAACTTTCTTAACGGAATATCTGTAAGAAGAAAATTTTTGAACTTTCTCTTTCAAGGATCTTAAGAACCTTGCTCTGATACCATGAAGAAGTTCAAAGGATCAATGAATGTTTTTCTCTCTGTCAACACACAAAGGCAAAGCTTTTGTATTTCTTCAATTCTATGTTTTCCTATTACGATTTTTCTATGTTCTCTCAGCTGAAAACTAAACATTGTGTATATATACATGAGTATCTACCAACTCTAATATCTAGGTGTACATAAAGACAAAAAACAACTAGAAAAGATAGAGGACCAGTCTAGGATCATACAAAATAACTAGAAAACAAAACACAGTGGTACAAAAGTGATTTGTGGAAAATAGCTGATATATATCAGTATATCAGGTGCACTAGAAATGTGATGAAAGCAACATGACCACATTCTTTACATTCACCCACGATATTTACAAAATAGTTGGGTTCTACTCTACAATTTAAGTGGAAAATGTTAATCCGAAGTCTTTTGGCATATTAGTTTACCTCTTCTCCAACTTCCAAAATGTAGGCATCCTTCTTCAAGATCTATGCCGTCTTTGAGATCACAATGGTAAATCTGCACAACATCTATTTTAATTTCGTAACATAGCCAAAAAACGCGGGGTCGTCTTGAAGATTTTGGTGCTGCTAGGGTTTTATTTTAATACCGCAAGTGAACGGTGTCGTAGCACATACGGGTCGAACTCAGGGAGGTGCAAGACTAAACACTAGTTGACTCTAGACTATGAAATAGCTACACATTCCAAATATCCAAAAGAATCTATAAACTAATAGCTAAACTAATAACAAAATATTACAATTAAAACACTAAGATTAAGTATCACCACTAATATGAATTGATCAAAATATAACTCACATCCCAGTTATTCAATTATAGCTTAGGCGAGATTGACATTCCCTTATGATTCAGTAATAAAGCACAGCTGCGAACCGAAACTAAATACTCGGTCATTCCTCAATACCTAGAACTCACTTTCGTGATAGCAAAAGGCCTAACTAACATGTATGTCTCCTATTTTCATGGCTTACACACATAATTAGAAGCATTAAGAACCAATGTAAAATAATTCCCAATTCTAGTTCTCACCTATTTTCATGGGAGAATTCAAATCAATGACAAGATTATCTAAATTAAGACCCAACTTTCGTTGATGAACTCAATTAATAAAATAACAATTTAACATCAAACAAATATTCCTAATCTCAACTCCAACTTTCGTTCATAATATAAAATTAGGGCTAAATCAAGATGCACAATTGACAATAACAACAATCTTATCAAACCCTAAACATATAATTCAATAACATGGGAATTGGAGAATAATTTACATGATCAATCCATACTAGGGCTCAACTTAATCCTAGATAAAAAGACTACTCACTAATCATGGAAAAAAAAACAATAAACATAGTAGAAAACATAATTAAAATATAATAAAGAGAAGAGAAGAGAATAAAACTTGATTGAATTGAAGATGAATATGAAAGCTTGAATCTTGAATCACCAAAGTAGCAATGGAAAACAAACTAGGACATAAACTAGAGAGAAAACTAGAGAGGAAAAATAACGTGATATCGAAAAGTGAGTAATAGATGATAGATCCCCAACCTAATTAGAAATTCTCTAATATATAGTCATATCTCCTAATAGTAGTAGGAAACCAAATTACAAGATAAGGAAACCAAATAAATCATTAAATGGCCGAGATTATCAAAACCGCGTGCGAGTAATAAGTTCTTGGCAAACTGGGCCAACTTGTGAAGCCCATATCTCTCAAAATACAACTTGCCTTGGACCGGGAAACCTATCGTTGGAAAGCTCTTCAAGCCTACTTTCCAATGCCGCTGGAATCAACCCAATATCAGTATCGAGTCAAACGTTATGGATAAAAGAGTGAATATGACTCGATTTCCACAATTCTTTCAATGAATTCCAACTCCAATTTAGTTTTAATTTGCACTCAAATACATCCAAAATGATCCTTATCAATGTAGCTTGCTCCCAATTGCTCCTAAGTACTCAAGCTTGTCCAATAATACTCCAATTATATTCTCAATACCTAAAATTCATCAAATTATACCAAAAACGCACAGGAGGAGTAATATTTCGCAGATTAAGTAATAGTATGCAATTATGAACTATAATGCATCTAAATACTCCTAAAATGCAACCTAAATACACCTAAAACCTATATAAAAATATGACACATCAAACTCCCCCAAGCTAAACCATTGCTTGTCCTCAAGCAATTAGACATAGACATTGGGAAAGAAAGACAACCTACAATATGGAACAACAATAGGGACAAGCACACAATTGAGAACACGAGAGATAGAATTAGTACACGAACCAAGCATCGAAACATTTTCAAGCAAAGCCGCCTAGCACGTCATGTAATGCAATCAACTCTCCTAACATACCACATACCATCTCCCCCAAGCTAGACTCAACCAAACCTGAGAGACCTCACTTTAGTCATGTGCAATCATACTCTCATGTGTTTATGGCATAATCAATGTCACTCAATCTAAACCATGTCGACTCAAATGAAACATTTACTCTTTAACTTTGACTATCGACTCACTTTCCACTTGAAATTATAATGCAAAAAGATCATGAGGACTTTCAAGGGTTGTAATGGGGCTGAGGTTATGGGTAGGAAATATATTTGGAAATGTGGTGTTAAAAGCCAACTAGTGGAGAAAACAACACTTTAACATCTATGGCAATTAGATGCAAATGTCACAAAAACTTCTACATGAAGTTCAACAACACATTACCATTAAATTAACATAGTACCCATCTTTACCAACTCCAACCAATTTCATTCACCTTTTATTCAATTTTTTCACTTCTTTTTTTCGATTTTTCATAATTATTTTTCACAACCTTTTCATCATTCTTTTCACTTTGTACTTCACATTATTTCAAGCAACTTTCTTTCAACATATTTTCTTCCGATAATTACCACAAACACAAGCTCAAAACATAAACTTTAATGCTACTCCACTTAGCAAGGCTTTGATAGAGAAATCATAAAAGGCTAAAGGCTTGTAATGTAGGAATTAATTCATAACAAAGTCAGGAAAGGCTCAGCGGGGCTAAAGAAAGGATAATATATATGAAAAGAAAATATCTCTAGGAGCTCAGAACAATGAAAAGAACGCCTCAATCATATCCAAATGCTTATAAAGCCAACTATCAAAGAGTATCAAGTCAAAGTCAAGATCAATGCATCAAATGAGGAGCTAATCACACATGAAAGAACATAACTGACACGGATACGTCAGTTTATAGGCACAAAAGCTCACGTGGGTTAAGATGTCTAAACAGTTAGGTTAAATCAAGCCAGAGAGAGATCAACCAATCTTACCACAAGCAATCAATCGCGATACAATCATGCTATGAAGAATCATGAATGAGATGGATTACGCTTAATACTGTAGTAGATATATCACCAAGGTTCTCAAATAGTGCTAGCAATAGTCCCATAGATGCAACTAACATGAGATGAAATGTAATATGATAATGCAACTAAGAAAGCAGTACAATTTTTTTGGTTACACGTAAACTCCCACTCCTAATGAGTAGTACAAACCGTGCAACATCCTACGAAAGCAATAAAATCTAAACTAGAAAGCAAATAAATGATAGAATATTCCTCCCCCAAGCTAGAATATGCAGTGTCCACACTGCATAAACCAGTTCAGAAAAGGAACCAAAACCAACTCCCAGGACCATTAACTCACCAAAGTTACACACTAAGAGGCACAAAACACCAATCGAACCAAACACAAATCCCAATAATCCAATGAACTAATGATTCAATCAATGTGCAAGATTTTCAACAAGATGGCAGCAAAACAAAAATCCAAGCAAGAATTCGAGATGAACATTAACAACAAGTATAAGTGAGAAAAGATGCTTACTACCCAATAATTGGGGAGAAGAGTCAAATATGCTCAAAAATCATGTCATGATGCTTCACGAACGCGAACTTGGGCCAATTTGGGTGGGTGCCTACTGGAGAGAATCCTATAACAACAATGATAAAAAGAATAACTAAAAGTTCATTGGGAAAAAAAATATCAACAAAACTTGTTACGGTTTTGTTTTAATACCGTAAGTGAACGGTGTCGTAGCACATACGGGTCGAACTCAGGGAGGTGCAAGACTAAACACTAGTTGACTCTAGACTATGAAATAGCTACACATTCCAAATATCCAGAAGAATCTATAAACTAATAGCTAAACTAATAACAAACACTAAGATTAAGTATCACCACTAATATGAATTGATCAAAATATAACTCACATCCCAGTTATTCAATTATAGCTTAGGCGAGATTGACATTCCCTTATGATTCAGTAATAAAGCACAGATGCGAACCGAAACTAAATACTCAGTCATTCCTCAATACCTAGAACTCACTTTCGTGATAGCAAAAGGCCTAACTAACATGTATGTCTCCTATTTTCATGGCTTACACACATAATTAGAAGCTTTAAGAACCAATGTCAAATAATTCCCAATTCTAGTTCTCACCTATTTTCATGGGAGAATTCAAATCAATGACAAGATTATCTAAATTAAGACCCAACTTTCGTTGATGAACTCAATTAATAAAATAACAATTTAACATCAAACAAATATTCCTAATCTCAACTCCAACTTTCGTTCATAATATAAAATTAGGGCTAAATCAAGATGCACAATTGACAATAACAACAATCTTATCAAACCCTAAACACATAATTCAATAACATGGGAATTGGAGAATAATTTACATTATCAATCCATACTAGGGCTCAACTTAATCCTAGATAAAAAGACTACTCACTAATCATGGCAAAAAAAACAATAAACATAGTAGAAAACATAATTAAAATATAATAAAGAGAAGAGAAGAGAATGAAACTTGATTGAATTGAAGATGAATATGAAAGCTTGAATCTTGAATCACCAAAGTAGCAATGGAAAACAAACTAGGGCATAAACTAGAGAGAAAACTAGAGAGGAAAAATAACGTGATATCGAAAACTGAGTAATAGATGATAGATCCCCAACCTAATTAGAAATCCTCTAATATATAGTCATATCTCCTAATACTAGTAAGTAGTAGGAAACCAAATTACAAGATAAGGAAACCAAATAAATCATTAAATGGCCGAGATTATCAAAACCGCGTGCGCGTAATAAGTTCCTTGCAAATTGGGCCAACTTGCGAAGCCCATATCTCTCAAAATACAACTCTTCTTGGACCGTGCAACCTATCGTTGGAAAGCTCTTCAAGCCTACTTTTCCAATGCCGCTGGAATCAACCTAATATCAATAATCAAAAGTTATGGGTAAAAGAGTGAACATGACTCGATTTTCACAATTCTTTCAATGAATTCCAACTCCAATTTAGTTCCAATTTGCACTCAAATACATCCAAAATGATCCTTATCAATGTAGCTTGCTCCCAATTGCTCCTAAGTACTCAAACTTGTCCAATAATACCCCAATTATATTCTCAATACCTGAAATTCATCAAATAATACCAAAAGCGCACAAGAGGAGTAATATTTCGCAGATTAAGTAATAGTATGCAATTATGAACTATAATGCATCTAAATGCTCCTAAAATGCAACCTAAATACACCTAAAACCTATATAAAAATACGACACATTCGGTGCCCCAGTTCTAACATAAAAATTAGGCCCCAAATTTATAAGATATATAGATGGAAGGTTGGGGTATAAAAGATCGAAAGTTGAAAATTTAAAGATTGATCATTGAGAAATTTATTAAGGGTGGAAAAAAAGAGTGATTTCCTCAATTATGAAGTAAATTTTTTAAAACTAATATTTTTTGGGCCCTTATAATTTTAAAAAAGTAGCTTTAAATATAAGCCCATGTTATTCAGTAATTTTTGGGCTTATAATTTTTTAAATATGACAGAGCTTATGTTCAGTATGCCCATGTTATTCTCGCCACCATATGTCGAGTAGCTTTAATCTATTTAGTATTTACTACTCACGTTTGAATTTTCTACTCTAGCCAATGTCAAAAAAGTCATTTTTTATACACATATATGAATCCAGCGTATATATGTTCTTCTCATAATACTTAAGAATTCCATATAACTAGCTTCAGAGAGATATATTCTAATTTTTGCCTTGTACCTCTATAAGAAAAAAGATAAAAGGAATTACAAAATATGTTGTATTGTAGATCATGAGTCATAAAATTGGAGATATAAAGTTTTAGAAGACAACAAGTTATATTTGAGGGTTTACATATATTTTTACACTAATTTTATTTTGCCAGGACAAAAAGGGGAAGAAAATGTTGGAAAAGGTGGTGGATGTAAAGGAAGCCAAAGAGCAAATATTATTTTCAGTGCCAGTGATAATTACCAACTTGTTCTATAATCTAATTCTATTGGTTTCGGTTATGTTTGCTGGTCATCTTGGTCCGCTACAGCTAGCTGGCTCTACTCTTGCCAATTCTTGGGCTGCCGTTAGCGGTTTTTGCTTCATGGTCAGCTTTCTTCTCCTTTTTTATACTTTGGTTTCTCTGTTAAGGAAAACATTAAATTTCTGTTTCTTTCCTGTTATCAATCATAGATTGTAAGCAAAGAAGGAATAAATTCCATAGTATAGAGAGAATAGAGAGAAGAATGTAAAGTGTTTGTTATTATTTCTGAATGAATCATATGTAAGAGAATACAAAGCTATTTATATCTAAGCTGTAATACAAGAGGAGATATCTTGCACATGCTTGTAAAAACAGGTGTTGTTATAACATATCAGTTTTGTCTAGCTGGATCAGATGTGAGCTTAGGTGTAGCATGAGCAGCAGGTGTAGTATTCTCATTACCCCCCCCCCTCAAGCGAGGTAGGGTGTGAAGCATGCCAAGCTTGGATAACAAAGAGTGAAACTGAGGAGAAGGGAGAATTTTGGTAAAGACATCTGCCAGCTGATCTCCAGTAGGCAAATATGCTAGTTGAATTAGGCCTTCCAAGACTTTATCTCGAGTAAAATGACAATCAATGTCAATGTGCTTAGTACGCTCATGAAATACTGGGTTCCTGGCTATGTGAAGAGCACTTTGATTGTCACAATGTAATGTAATAGGCTGCAAATCAACAATCCCAAGTTCGTCAAGTAATCGAACCATCCATGTAACTTCAGAAGCAGCAGAAGCAAGAGCCCTATATTCTGCCTCTGAAGAAGATCGTGAAACAGTTGATTGTTTCTTGCTCTTCCAGCTGATGGGTGATTGTCCAAGGAGGAGAAGATAACCAGAAATAGATCTTCTGGTATCAGGGCAAGCTCCCCAATCACTGTCAGAGAAGGCCTGCAAACAAAGAGTGGCAGAAGCTTTGAGAAGGATGCCTTGGCCAGATGTGCATCCTACATAATTAAGAACATGGAGAAGGGCTTTATGATGCTTAGGCGAAGGTGCATGCATGTACCGACTTAATGTCCGTACGGTATAACTCAAATCAGTGCGGTATTTGTAAGAAAGTTCAACTTTCCTACAAGACACTCGTAAAGGGCGAAGATCGAAAAAAGTTCACTAGGAGAACGACACTTAGCTTAAGATGAAGTGGTAGAGGAGTTGCCACTTGTTTAGGAGAAGAAATGCTCGCCGCAAGAAGAAGTTCCTTTGTGAATTTCTTCTGTGTAAGTGTGATACCTTCAGTAGAATACCCAATCTCTATACCAAGAAAGTAGCTAAGTCTTCCTAAATCCTTGATACTTGAATGTTGCATCAAGATGATGTTTAAGAGCATCAATGGAAAATGAATCATGCCGGTACCAAAATAACATCATCAACGTACACGGCAAAGAACCGTGAGGTGAGAATTTTGTCTTTTTAGGAACAAAGAATAGTCATTCTTTGACCGTGTAAAGCCCCTGAAGTTGTAACTCACTAACCAACTTAGCAAACCACCTGTCTACTAGCCTGTTTAAGGCCATAAAGTGATTTTTTTAGAAGACAAACTTGATTGGCAGGATTAGCTATACCCTCTGGCATCTTCATAAAGACCTCTTCATGTAGATCCCCATATAAAAACGTATTGTTTACATCAAGTTGCCATAGAGACCAGTTTTTAGAAGCAGCTAAGGCTATCAATGCTCTGACAGTGGCCATTTTGATAACTGGGGAAAATGTTTCTTGAAAGTCCACCCCATACCGTTGTGTGTAGCCTTTTGCCACTAACCTGGCTTTGTATCTTTCAAGAGTACCATCAGCTTTAAGTTTGACCTTGTACACCCATTTACAGCCAATAGGCTTCTTACCACTTGGTAAATCAACAACTTCCCATGTCTTATTAGAATCTAAGGCAGAGATTTCTTTTTCCATGGCTTGAACCCAATTAGGATCTTTAGCAGCTGCAGCATAGGAATTAGGCTCAACAAGAGATGATACTTGGGTAATGAGAGCATGGTGTGAGGTAGATAAGGAGGAGAACTGAACAAGGTTACACCAATGTGTGGATAAATTAACAGAAGAGGTATTAGGGAGAGTGAAGGTGTAATCATGTAAGTGAGCAGGAAGTTTTGTGGGTCTAGTAGATCTTCTTGGAGGAGAAGGTGGTGTAGTGTGAATGACAGAAGTAGAAACATCAGGAGATGGAAGAGAAAGAGAAGAGGAGGAAGAATTATGAGAAGATGTAGTAATAGTGATATCATCATCAGTAGAAATTGGTATGGACTGATCAGGTCTAGTAGGATGAAAAACAGATGTAAAAACATCAGGAACATCATCATAAGAAAAAGTGGAGGGAGTAGTGTTAGCAGGTAGGAAGAAAGGTGTGTAGGGAGTGTGAGAGGAGGAAAAATGAAAAGGAAAGTGATGTTCATGAAATATGACATCTCTTGAAATGATGATTTTTTTGGTATGAAGATGTAATAGCTTGTAGGCTTTTTGATGTGGAGGGTAACCAAGAAACATGTAAGGTTCAGATTTAGGTTCAAATTTGGTTCTGCCTTGTTTGATAGTAGAGACAAAGTAAAGGCAACCGAAAACTTTAAGATGGGCAAGAGAAGGTGAAGTATTGTGGAGTTTTTCATAAGGTGAGATATGTTTAAGAACTTTGAGAGGAAGTCTGTTAATCAAATGCACAGCACACAAAATGCATTCTCCCCAATAGGTAGCAGGAACATTAGATTGGAAGAATAGAGCCCTAGCAACCTCCAAGAGGTGCCTATGTTTCCTCTCAACCACTCCATTTTGTTGTGGAGTTTTTGTGCAACTTTTCTGATGTATAACTCCTTTCTGTAACATGAATTGTAGCAGCTTCCCCTCACACAACTCCTTTGCATTGTCGGATCTCACACATTCAATTGAACAATGAAATTGAGTGTTAACATATGCAAAAAAATTTTCCATAATCTGGACAACATCAGATTTATGTTTAAGTAAAAACACCCAAGTATGCCTAGAATAGTCATCTACAATTGTGACAAAGAACTTGCAATTATTATAAGTAGAAGTGTTATAGGGACCCCACAAGTCAACATGAATCAATTGAAAAGATTTGACAGATTTTATTGAACTTTGTGAAAAAGGTAGTCTTGTTTGCCTAGCAGCAGGGCAAACTTGACAGATACAAGAACTAATATCATCTAGGTTTAGACTAGGTTGGGCATATTTCATAGAGTGAAATGGTAAATGACCTAGCCTCAAATGCCATAATTTGGCTTGATCTATACATTTATTCACAGAAAATATTAACAGAAGCAGAAGCAACATGACTGATGTTATTTGCAGCAGCTAATGAAGACTTGGAGAAGTTGGTGCAATATAATCCATGCTTCAGGTTACCAAGAACCAGAGGCTGGGTCAAAGAGGTGCTTGGATAACACAGGAATTAGATGTAAAATTGACTGAACAATTCATGTCTTGGCAAAGTTTAGGAATAGAGATCAAATTAAATTGAAAGTGGGGAACATGTAACACATCTTGCAAGATAATGTCGAAATTGAGATTAACTTGTTCCTTTATGTGCAATGGCTACTTTTCTTCCATCGGGTATGGTTATAGTGTCATCATGATCGGTATTTTGTCCGAAATTAACAAATAAGTTCGAGATCACAACAGATGTGATCTGTTGCACCACTGTCTAATACCCAAGAAACACCTATACCGGACATAAAACAAAGTTTACCTGCCATGAAAGCAGCTCCATGTGTGGCAGGTGGCTCTCCAGTTGTTATTGACACATCATCACATTGTTGCTTGTTAAGTAATGACATAAGTTGGTTGTACTGCTCAACAGTCATTGTCTTGGTTTCAGACTGACTATTATAAGACTCATCTGGTGCATTTTGAACCATATTAGCAGACCTTTTGTCTCTATTTCCACTCAGATGAGGAGGCAACCCATGGAGTTTATAACATCTTTCAATACCATGCCCAGGATTCTTACAATAGTCACAAAACCATGTAGAAGACCTTTTGTTTCCAGCCAATGATTGTGATTGTTTACGAGCAGAATATGATGGTTTGCTCTTACCAAATCTCTCAGAATACTTCTTTCTATCATAAGCAGCAAAGGCCATAGCATCATGTTGAGTAACAATTCCACTTACTTCCTGGTGTCTTTCTTCTTGAACTAAAAGTCTCAGAGCGGTGCTTAAGTTTGGCAAAGGCTGCATCATAAGGATGTTTGTTCTAGCTTGGATGTAATCATCATTAAGCTTCATTAGAAACAACATTAGCCTTTGTTCTTTTTGTGTTTTCAGCATCCTTTTAGTCAATGTGCAGGTGCAATTTGCACCACATGTGCAAACAGGCAATGGATCTAGATCATCTAACTCGTCCCATAATGCCTTGATAGCAGAAAAGAATGAAGACACAGACATCTTCCCTTGCTGCATTTCAGAATTTTTTGTTGTAAAGAAAACAACTGCGCTCCAGAAGCTTGGCCAAACCTTTCCTCAAGATCTAGCCACAGATCTCTAGCTTTCTTGTAATACCACACACTTTTGGCAATTTGTTTCTCCAAGGAAAATAATAACCAACCAGTCACCAAATCGTTACACCTATGCCAAGCTTTATAGTTTGCATTAGTCACACCAGGCTCTTCTAAAGAGCCATCTACAAAGCACAACTTGTTTCTAGAAGATAAAACAAGCATAATAGAGCGCTTCCAATCGCCATAATTGTTTCCAGCAAACAACTCATTCACTAGCTTAGTATTAGAAGAATCTGAAGGATGAATATAATACACGCTACCTAGAACAGTTGTAGGTTCAGGTGTAGATGTTGAATTTTCAGCCATAATTTTCAAGAAAACTTCTCCAATTCCTCAAATCAAAAAAAACTTCAACCTCAAAGATATCAACAACAACCTCAAATCAAGAAATCTTCAACCTCAATAGGAAGATATCAACAACAACCTCAAATCAAGAAATCTTCAACCTCAATTGGAAGACATCAACAACAATACACGGCAAGAATTCAACAATTCTTCAACAAAAAACAAGATTACAACAGCAGTTTAATCAAGAATCATCAAAATTTCACAACAAAATCACAATTCATCAAACAATCACCAATTCTCCAGATTTGAGAATCTCAACAACAAATTTCTTCAGCATCACGACAACAATTGAAGAAATTAACAATCACACAATCACAATCGACTCAGATTTTTCTAACGAATTGTAGTTTTCAATTCCATACTACTGAATTTTAGCGAAGAAAAAAAAAATCCTATTTCAGCGAAGAAAACAAAGAAAAAAAAATGAATGAAAAAACCTGATTTCAGGTACGAAATGATGATAAAATTTGCGGAATGTAGCATCTGATACCATGTTATCAATCATAGATTGTTAGCAAAGAAGGAATAAATTCCATAGTATAGAGAGAATAGAGAGAAGAATGTAAAGTGTTTGTTATTATTTCTGAATGAATCATATGTAAGAGAATACAAAGCTATTTATATCTAAGCTGTAATACAAGAGGAGATATCTTGCACGTGCTTGTAATAACAGGTGTTGTTATAACATATCAGTTTTGTCCAGCTGGATCAGATGTGAGCTTAGGTGTAGCATGAGCAGCAGGTGTAGTATTCTCATTATTTCCTTCTAATTATTAGCGCTTGTTTGGTTACATGTAGGAATTAGTATCTTCTAGAAATTAGTATTTTCCTCGAAAATTCTTTTCGTAGAAAATGGTAAAAGTTGTTTGGTTGTCATGGGAAGAAAAACTTTCCACGGGAAGTTCTGCATACCTAGAGGACCTAGTTAAGTGCCTTCCTCCATTTTTTTGTTAACCAAACAACTTCACCTTATCTTACTTCCTAAGAGGTTTCATTTTCCATGAATTTGTATATCAACCAAACAATAATTTTTTTTTTTTGTTATGAGTTCTGACAAGTTAATGGGAAAGCTTGAAGTATTACATTAATTAATTGTAACATATATACACCGCAAAGAGCCAGAAGAATAGGAAACTAATGCCAATATTGATGAACTGAAATGAACTAAACGCGAACAACAAATGAACCGAACACAATGAACTAGATATTTTGGTAACATTACTTTTGAATCTTTTAGTTGACTTGTATTTCTTTTAAAGATGTTTCGTTTTAGTCGGCGCATGAATTATTCATTTATCTTTTCCATGACATGACTTTTTATGCCATTATTTAATCAGTGCTTTACACACATAACTTATCTCCTTAATATGTGTGTCAAAAGAAAGGAGTCCACTAAGAAAAATAGAGGAAGTATATTGGTGTAGTTGTAAAAGTTTGTTTATCGGATCGGATTGACCCATGCGGAATTTTAGTCCAGTAGGCATCCTCAGTTACCACACACCAAGAAGAAAAATTGAAAATTAATTTTGAAATTTTGAGTCAAAATAAAATTTAAGCTTATAATAGTCCAATCCTTTTACTTTGGAGTTTTGACCAAATTGATTCTTTATTTGAACTACAAACTTCCATCTATATTGTATACTTATATCTCTTTCTTGATCGATACTTAGATACGATAAATATACTCCCTCCGTCCCTCAATAAACTTTCCATTTCTTCTTTTTCACGTTTACCAATGCATGTTTTATGTCATTAATTTCTTTAATTACATTTTAGTAAAAATTAGAAAAGTTTGATTTTTGTAATGTACTCAATGAGACGAATCAAACAAGACACCACATGATTATATATTTTCTTATGTATTAGAAAGTTTTTAGAAGATTTTCTTTACTTATAACGGGAAGTCTATTGTGGAATGGAGTAGTATATAATTAGGAGGTTGACCTCTCGAGGGGTAGACCTTATTTATGAATTTGAACGAATAAGCGAAGAGTTGCGGGATATTACTAGTATTGAAGTACATTGAAGATAGAATTTGAAAATTCTCCTACATTAGCAATCTAACCTACGTAATTTCTTGACACTAGAGATGTTTAACTTTTCAGTATCGAAGTATTGAAGAAGTATTTTGATATTGCTGATTATGTACTTCTCTAATTTAAATTTTCCCTCTCATATGTCATTTTATGTGATTTTAGGTTGGCTTAAGTGGTGCACTTGAGACTTCTTATGGGCAAGGATTTGGTGCAAGATTATACAAATTGCTAGGCGTTTATCTCCAAGCATCATGCATAGTCTCATTGGTTTTCTCCATGATTATATTTATAATATGGTGGTTTACAGAACATATTCTAAAATTGTTCCATCAAAGTCCTGAAATTTTAAAAGAAGCAGCACTCTATATCAGATTTCTTATACCACGAATTTTTGCCTATGGCATTTTACAAAACATCTTAAGGTTGCTCCAGACTCAATATGTGGTTGTTCCCTTAGTTATATTCTCTCTCCTGCCGTTGCTCTTGCATTGTGGCCTTAACTATCTCTTGGTTTATTACACCACCCTTGGTTATAAGGGCGTGTCATTATCTACCTGCTTGACATTTTGGTTATCGGTTATAATTCTGATTATTTATGTGAGATTCGCTAAAAAAATTGAGCATACTTGGAGAGGATTATCGATGGAATCATTTTCTTATGTCTTCGCCAACTTGAAATTGTCATTACCTTCTGCTGTTATGGTTTGGTTAGTACATTCTTCTCTTTCAACACCATATTGATAGCTAGAAATTCTCAAACAAAATGATCTTACATCAGTGGCGTATCTAGGAATTTACTCAGGGGGTACGTATACATAAGTAGTTAGATAATAGAATCGTCAATTTTATTTTTCAAAATAAAGCTTTATTAACATCTTTGTCCGCTTAAGTTTAAGTAAGAACTTAGATATAATTGCTAACTGTTTAATTGTTCAATTTTTCAACCATTTTAAGTCATAATCTTCTTATAACCGATTAACTATTTCTTTTAAGTTAGGCTATTCTTTTTTCTAGATGTTAATTATATGTAACCACCTTTTCAAAAAACTACCTTTTAAAATTTTCTTTTAAAAGACTACCTTATATAACAAATTTCTTTCAATATACTACCATTTTATGTTTATATTTAATACAAATCAATAAATGACAATCGCCGTAGGTGTTGCTGCCGGTGGGGTAGCGAGAAAAGAAGAGAGAAACGAAAGGGGAAGAAAGAAACGCAATTTACAGTGACTCAATTGTTAGTGATTAAACCCCATTTATGGTAAAATGGTAGTATATTGAAATAAATATGTTATATAAGGTAGTTTTTTGAAGGACAATTTTTAAAAGGTAGTTTTATGAAATTTTTCCTAAAAAAATTCAAAATAACATCAAGTGATGAATTTTTTATATATGTAATGATTGAATGCTACAAATTAAGAAAAATTAACAATTAATGTGAAGTTGAAAATTTATTTAAAAATAGTTGTTTAAATATATTAATGAGAAAAAATTGAGGGAAAAAAAGACAAAAATATTATTTTGGAGCTTTGATCTAAGTAAGCTTATGAATTTGTAGTTGCGTTAAAGGGGAGTAATTAAAAGCAAAACATAACTGTGTGGGTTTTCAAACACAAGGCCTCCCCATGCATCCATTGATCTTTCTTTTCGCTTCCCCTACCAGCAAGACAAGCCTCGAAATATATTCATTGCTTACATATTCTTTTAATATCCTATTTAATTTGTTTTTATTATTTTCCAAAAATAATGGGGGTACATCTGTACCCCTTGTACAGTTGTACCCTCTCTAGATCGGCAATGTCTTACATACCATAAGACCGTCTCACTATTTATATTAAAAGTGTTACTGTTTGTTTATGCTACTTTACAAGTGATCCCTTTATTTCAAATAATAAGGTAAGGCGGTATTTCTATAGGCCAACTCATCTATAGCAATGATTGGTTAATAGGGTTTTTGTTCATTTGATCTTGTTTTTAACATTGTTTCTCTCAGTTTAGAATATTGGGCATTTGAAATATTGGTGTTTTTGGCTGGAATCATGCCGAATTCTGAAGCAACTACTTCTCTCACTGCACTCTGGTAGGATTAACGTATCTTTTCTCTGTTTCTTCATTTTATCTATATGAAAGATGCAAATTCTTGCATAAGATGGTTAACCAACTAGACTGCTGTGACTACAACAAAATCATAAAAGTTGTGAAATACAAAAGAAACTTGATCGACAAAAATCTTTACTAAAAATTGAAGAAGTTATACAAAAGGTATTTGACTTCTGATGCACGCAAGATAGAGAACTGTCAACTTGGATAAGCGTCTTCTACAACTATAGAGAACACTTGTCTTATATAACTGTTTTATAAGGAAAAGAATACATAACGCTTTTCATACCTACCTGCTTTATTTGTTTTTTTATTTGATAAATATTTTTATTAAATTAATAAATTATACTACAAAACGGTTGTATACAATATACATCAACTGCATATTTTTATAGTACATTAGCCCAATCCCCCCAACCCAAATCAAATTCTTCGGTCGCCCTTTTTCACTTCTCCTCTCTCTCTCCCCTTTCATCTCTCTTCATCATCAAGTATCCATATCAGATCTAGTGCAGTTTATGTCACTTCTTCACATACTTTCATCTCGCTCGCATCTCCGGCGAACTACACCGTTGCCAATATTTAGGAGCGGTTGGCTGTAAGCATATATTTTCGGCATTATAAAATTACGATTAAAACTTCGGTATGCAGTTCATTAACATTCTTGATTGTTAATTTCTTTAGGCTGCAGAGGATATCATAGTTTCTAGTGCATCAAGAATTATCGGTGTGGATTTGGTTTCCTGTAGGTTCGGAGCATGTAAATGATAAAAGCAAATCATAATTGGTCTTCTATTTGTAGGGATCGGAAGAGGTCACAACGACACTCACAAAATCACACAAACAAGACAACCAACCAACTACTCAAACCAATCAACCCAAATTGTCACACAACCAAATTACCACATAAAATCAGCAATAATGCAATAGCAAAATCAGCAATAACAAGAAGAATAATAAGCAAACAACACACACGAATTATACGTGGAAAACCTCTTCAATGTGAAGAGTAAAAACCACGGGACCGTTTGAGGAGTCCACCCTATACTTCTCTTATTGATAATTGAGGGAAAAAGAATCCCAAATCAGTCTACAAAGGATTCACAACCCACCAACAAACACCAACAATAAGAGAATCAAAATAGAGAGCAAAAGGTGAAGAAATCACCCAAATTCGCAGATCTGTCCAGAGACGATTCTGACCAAACCAGAGCTCCAACTGACGATCCAACCGTCCAAAATGAAGCCCTAGATGTCACGAACAAGCTGTCAAAATTTCAGGACGATCCAACGGTGCAATTTCCGGCAACGGACAGATTTGTGAATGCTGTCCCTGAAAAACCGAAAACCCGAAAACCCTCTTCTCTCTCTTGTGTTTTCTTTTCAGATTGCTGCCCTCCTTGCTCTTGTTTTTCACCTTATAAACCCTCCTAAAGCTTACTAAATAAGCCACATAATAAGCCCAAAGTGGGACTTAAAAATAAACAAGTAACATGGTATAATATTGGGCCAAATGAAAGGACCCAAATAAAAACACATATTACTAACTTGGGTTGGACCCATAACAATCTCCCCCTCCAACCCAACACGGGGAAGACGATCACGCTTCAATCATCACTTGAAGCTCATTCCCGCAAGCTTACTACAAACTTCAAGCTTGCTTCCTGGAACCACCTTTATCAACATATCTGCACCATTCTTATTGGTGTGAACTTTCTTCAGCCTCATTCTCTTCTCCTCAATCACATTTCTTAACCAATGATATCGAACATCAATATGCTTGGTGCGAGCGTGATACATAGAGTTCTTACTCAAATCCATAGCACTTTGACTATCACAGAGTACAACATACTCACCTTGCTTCAAACCCAACTCTTGAAGGAATCTCTTCAACCAAAGCATTTCCTTACTTGCTTCCACAGCTGCTATATACTCTGCCTCAGTAGTTGATAAAGCCACACACTTTTGCAACTTGGATTGCCAAGAAATGGCTCCCCCTGAAAATGTGAACACATAACCTGAGGTAGACTTTCTGTTATCAAGATCACCAGCCATGTCTGCATCTGTATAACCCTCAAGAATAGGTTTGCCACCTCCATAACACAAACAAAGTTTAGAGGTGCCACGCAAATATCTGAAGATCCATTTCACTGCATCCCAGTGAGCCTTACCCGGATTGGATAAGTATCTACTCACCAAACCAACAGAATGTGCAATATCTGGCCTAGTACACACCATAGCATACATCAAGGAACCAACAGCAGAAGAATAAGGAATAGATGACATACTTGCTTTCTCCTTCTCTGTTGTAGGACAAGCTCTCTTGCTTAGCTTAAAATGAGCTGCTAATGGTGTACTAACTGGCTTGGCATGCTTCATATTGAACCTTTCAAGCACCCGTTCAATATACTTTTCTTGTGATAACCACAACTTCCCAGCCTTCCTGTCACGAGCAATCTCCATGCCTAAGATTTGCTTAGCAGGACCCAAGTCTTTCATGTCAAATGACTTGGACAAGTCTTTCTTCAAACATTGAATCATTCCTGCATCTTGTCCAACTATCAGCATATCATCTACATATAAAAGAAGGATGATGAAGTTACCTCCAGGGAACTTTCTGAAATACACACAAGGATCTGCAGAAGTTCGTTTATAACCATGGCTAGTCATAAACGAATCAAATTTCTTGTACCACTGCCTTGGTGCCTGTTTAAGCCCATAAAGACTCTTCTTCAACTTGCAAACAAGTTTATCTTTCCCTTTTTCTTCAAAACCTTCAGGTTGCTCCATGTAGATCTCTTCATGCAAGTCACCATGTAAAAATGCAGTTTTTACATCAAGTTGCTCCAACTCAAGATCAAGACTTGCTGCTAACCCCAATACAGTTCTGATAGATGTCATTTTGACCACCGGAGAGAAGATCTCATCAAAGTAAATGCCCTTTTTCTGGTTGCATCCCTTTACCACCAATCTAGCTTTGCGCTTCACTATCTTCTCACCATCTTTCTTGTTCTTGAAAACCCATCTGTTTCTCAAGACTTTCTTGCCCTTGGGAGGCTTCACTAGCTCATAAGTGTCATTCTTTTTCAAGGAATCCATCTCCTCCTTCATAGCATCGAGCCACTGGTTTTTCTCATCATGAGACAAGACCTCTTGATAGTTCTCTGGCTCTCCATCTTCACTAACTAGAATGAACTCTGAGCTTGGATACTTTGTTGAAGATTTACGCTCTCTAGTGGACCTTCTAACATGTGTATCCTCCACTTGAGGGGTAGGTTGCTCCCCCCCGCTCATGAATCTCTTCCTGAACCACTTCCTCATTTGCATCATCATCTTGGATTTCTTCATCAGATGAAGACTCATCAAGATCTTCATCATCAACATGATCTGGTACATCATTATCAGGTTGTACCTCACCAACATCATCATGTACATCATCTAGTACATCCTCAACATTCTCATTCTCATTTGCTGGCTGAATCACAGGAGGAGTAGAAGTAGAATCATTAGTAGTATCAAAAGACAAATCTGAAGTAGAAGTGTACCTTGTACTCAGAAGATCTGCACCCTTCTCGTGCTCAAAGAATACTACATCCCTACTTCTCACTACCTTCTTCTTTTCTGGATCATAGAGTCGGAAACCATACTCTTCATCCCCATACCCAACAAATACACATGGATTGGATTTCGAATCAAGCTTTGACCTCTGTTCTTTAGGCACATGCATGTATGCCTTGCTGCCAAAGACTCTCAAATGTGAATAAGTGGGATCGCGTCCCTTCCATGCTCTATCTGGAATGTCAAGACCAAGAGGAATCGATGGAGATCGATTAATCAAATACACGGCACATTGCACTGCTTCAGCCCAAAATGTCTTAGGAAGATCAGACATTCTAAGCATGCACCTCACCTTCTCTACAATGGTTCTGTTCATTCTCTCAGCAACTCCATTGTGTTGTGGTGTGCCGGGCTCTGTCTTCTCATGTCTAATGCCATGTTGTGAGCAATAATACTTGAACTCTTTCGAAGTATACTCACCACCGTTGTCAGATCGAAGACACTTCAACTTTCTTTCGGTATCCCTTTCTACCATGGCATGAAACTTTCTGAAAATCTCGAACACTTGGCTTTTTGTCTTCAACATATATACCCAAGTTCTTCGAGTAGCATCATCAATGAAAGTGACAAAATATCTATTGCCACCAAGAGACTCCACCTCAATAGGACCACAAACATCGGAGTGAACTAACTCCAATTTTCCTTGCCTTCTGGTGGACTTCCTAGAAAAGGAAGCTCTATGCTTTGCTTACCCGCCAAACAATGATCACAAGGGTCAAGAGAAACTGTTTTATCAACGGGAATAAAGGATTTACCCGCTAACGGTTTAATCCCCTTGTCACTCATATGCCCTAGCCTTCGATGCCACAAATTTGGAGAATTCTTTTCTTCAATCGCATTCACCTCACCCGAACATACACTCAAGTATGTCTTATACAAAGAACAACACAACTCGCCACGAGCAACCTGTCATCGAACCCTTGGATAATTTCCACTTACCATCACCAAAGGTATGTCGGAATCCTTCTTGATCAAGGACATTTGCAGACAACAGATTAAGGCGTAAATCAGGAATATGGTGCACATTCTTCAATGTAAGCATGCACCCAACACTTATCTTCACACGAATATCACCTAACCCAACAATGCTAGCTGAGCTCTTGTTCCCCATCTTCACACTACCAAAATCACCAGATTGATAGTTTGTAAAATACTCCCTTTTGGGAACACAATGGTATGAAGCACCTGAATCTGCAAGCCACTCTGTATCTGAACTTTCTACATGATGACACTCACTAGTTGCACAAATCAAAGTGACCTCATCATCACTCTTAGAAGCGGTTCTTTGCGGTATTTTTATCATCTCCTCGCTTTTGTGAGTCTTGCTTCTTACCTTGTTCTTTCTTCCAACGGTAGCAAAACTTTTTGATATGGCCGGGCTTGTTGCGGTGATGACATGTCCTAGTCTCTCTATCTCTAGACTTGGACCTCCCCTTTGAGTTACCACGACCTTTGGGACCCGTACTCTTGCTTCTTCCACGATTCTCAACAACAAGAGCATGTGAATTATCAACTCCCATCTCCTTTCTTCTTATCTCTTCATTAAACATGCTTTCTTTGATCACATCCAAAGATAGCACACCATCCGGAGCGAGTTACTAATAGTCACAACCAAGGTCTCCCAACTATCCGGCAAAGAACTTAATAAGAACAAAGCCTCGCAACTCATCATCAAGACAAATCTTCATAGTAGTCAACTTGTTAATAATATCCCGGAAGTCACTAAGATGCTCGAAAACAGACTTTCCACCTTTCAATTTCAAATTAACAAGTCTTTTAATCAAAGAAGCTTTGTTGTGAGCGGTCTTCCTCTCATAAAGACCTTCCAATTTCTTCCACAACTCATAAGGGTCGGACTCTCGTGACACATGATTGAATATGCTAATATCAACCCATTGTCTAATAGTCCCTAAAGTCTTTCTTTTCAACTTTACCCAATCTTTTTCTTCCATTTTATCTGGTTTAGATGGTTTAGAGACACTACCATCGAGTTGGTGACAGTTTTCAATTGGGTCATACAAATCCTTGCAATATAACACGTCTTCCATCATAGGTCTCCAAATGGAATAATTGGTTGATGTCAATTTAACCATTGAACTACCTCCACTACCACTAGTAGACTCCATAACAATGGTCAAATTAATCTCCGGCTCTGATACCAAGTTGTAGGGATCGGAAGAGGTCACAACGACACTCACAAAATCACACAAACAAGACAACCAACCAACTACTCAAACCAATCAACCCAAATTGTCACACAACCAAATTACCACATAAAATCAGCAATAATGCAGTAGCAAAATCAGCAATAACAAGAAGAATAATAAGCAAACAACACACACGAATTATACGTGGAAAACCTCTTCAATGTGAAGAGTAAAAACCACGGGACCGTTTGAGGAGTCCACCCTATACTTCTCTTATTGATAATTGAGGGAAAAAGAATCCCAAATCAGTCTACAAAGGATTCACAACCCACCAACAAACACCAACAATAAGAGAATCAAAATAGAGAGCAAAAGGTGAAGAAATCACCCAAATTCGCAGATCTGTCCAGAGACGATTCTGACCAAACCAGAGCTCCAACTGACGATCCAACCGTCCAAAATGAAGCCCTAGATGTCACGAACAAGCTGTCAAAATTTCAGGACGATCCAACGGTGCCATTTCCGGCAACGGACAGATTTGTGAATGCTGTCCATGAAAAACCGAAAACCCGAAAACCCTCTTCTCTCTCTTGTGTTTTCTTTTCAGATTGCTGCCCTCCTTGCTCTTGTTTTTCACCTTATAAACCCTCCTAAAGCTTACTAAATAAGCCACATAATAAGCCCAAAGTGGGACTTAAAAATAAACAAGTAACATGGTATAATATTGGGCCAAATGAAAGGACCCAAATAAAAACACATATTACTAACTTGGGTTGGACCCATAACACTATTTATTAAAATTTTTTCTATGGTGTGTAAGATTAACTAAGGCAGAGAGACTAATGAAGGTTGATAATATTTGTTAACAACGAAGAAGTTTGGTGTGATTGATTTCATGAATCCTAAAGACCACAAAAGTCCAATTTTCAGGTAATCATATCAGATCTAGGTTAGGAGAATGGTGGGAAGGAATGGAAAGCTATGCTTGCACTGAGGTAGAAAAGCTACATATTTCTTGTTCGTCAGCAATGGACTCCCTAGATATTGTCAGATTCAATTTTCCACTTGGAGTTCTTCATTATTTTGCAACTGCTTTTATTTCATCGGAGTAATTATATGATCATAGTTTGTATTTTAGTATTGTAAAAAATCAATACTTGATAGTTACTCGATGTATTTGAGATTGAATATATTTTGAATTGCGTAATTATAGGGATAATGGGCATCGTGTATTTGAGAAGATTTCAAATACACGATCTTACGCGTAATTTTTTTTAATAAAAAAGAAGAATAGAGAATTGTTGTCTAAGGCAACTGTTCTCTATATGCTTTCTTCATTTTCTGGTAGAAAGGGAATAGAGAACAGTTATGTGAGACAACGTTTTCTATAACTGGGCATATAGAACGCTTCTTCCACCCGTTCTATAAATTTTATAGAGCGCTTAGCAGAAGAACGGTCCTAAGGCGTTCTATAAAGCCTATTTCAACAGTTCTCTTTGCTCTTTTTTGTAGTAGCGCGTGTTGAAATCTGCTAAGAATCATGACATGGAATGAAACAACTAAAAGGACAGTGTCACATGTCGTGTAGACTTGCTTAAGAATGCTTTTTAATATATTTGTATAGATGAACCCAATATTGTCTTTTCATTTGCGTATGTTTAACTTACACATTTTTAATAGGTTTTGTACGGACAGTTCTTCTTTCCTTTAACTTTTGCCACAAATTTGTGATTTTAGGGTCTTTGGATGGGCTTAATATGTGGCCTGTTCGCTCAGTCTTGTTCGTTTATTCTGATTACTCAAATCAAGAAATGGAAAGCACTTAAGCTCTCTCCTGGTGACATTGAAGATTTAACTCCCATCTAGTCATTTTTAGCTAATTAAGAATGTTATGTATTAGCTAGAGGACGTTCAATATTGACCCTAGCAAGTACCCCTCCTTCCCATATTAATTGTCATGTTTAGGGAATAAAAATGAATGAGGCAATGTTATATATTTTGAACTTATTTTCTCAGTTCCTAATATTTGACATTTGTAGCTAAGATTTTGATTTCTGCAAAACTTATTTTGGTTAATCAATTTTGTAAACAATCACAAATATTTTTAGAACAACAAATATTTTTAATCATCAAAAGTTTTAGAAAAAGTTTCGAGTAACTTTTATTTTCATTACCAACGATCTTTGTATAGGGATTAATTGAGACTTTGACATATTGTTTCGTTTTTCGTACAATATGGAAAATTATTTTAGATTTTTTTTTCCAAATTAGAAATGGAAAACACATCAAATCGGGAGTAGTTTTTTTTTTTTTGAGGGGAAAATCGGGAATAGTTCACGTCATATCTAATCAATTCAAATCAATTTATTAGAATTAAGGTGTACTTCCTTTTTAATAATCTATACTTCCAACACCCAATTAACAACGCGAATTAGATGATCATGATAGTTATTTGCACCTCGACAAAAACGAATTCGCTTTTGAGTCAAGATGATGCCTAATTTTATTTTGTAACTGTGCTAGTAAGAAAAAGAACAAATCATTATTTAATGTTTGATAAGAGAAAACAATGAGAGGTAGTAAATTAATAGATAAATCTCTATCTTCAATACTTGAGTAGTGGGGTCGAAGCTTTATATTGAATGTCAAAAGTCTCTACCTTAATTTCGAAGTCTACCCTTTATGTTTAACAACTAACAAGTATATATGACAATACAACTTTTTTCTCTCTCTAACATTTCCTCTGCCCTCAAACCCTAAAAACAGTCACCGCAACTCCCCCCAACCCTAGTTGGCTCGACTGCCGCGTGAGCCACCTCGGGCTATTCACGTCGGCAGTCGAGCCCAGCCAAATCCCTTTTTCTGTTTTTTTTTTTTCTGTCGCTGCTTCATTAGTGGTTCAGGTGTTCGGCCGCCCCGGTGTCGCTGGTATCTTTAGTGTTTTCCCCCACTTCCCGCCGTTGGTTTTGGCTTTGTTGGTTGTCCTCCCTTCCCCTGTAGTTCCGTGCGTTGGTTGTGTGTTGAGGTTGTCCACCTCCCTTGTTAATCGGGCCTCCCTTCCCCTCCCCTGTTTCTTTTGTCGGGCCACCCCACCCCCTCCCCTTTGTCACTAGTTGGGCATCCCCTTCCCCTCCCCTGTTCAGTTTGTCGGGCTTTCCTTTCCCCTCCCCTATCCAGTTCGTCGGTCAGTTTAGGTATTCGGGCTTCCCCTTCCCTTCCCCCCTAGTTGGGCATCCCTTCCCCCTCACCCATGTTAGTCTTCAGTAACTTGGTGTTTCTCTACGTGTGGGTGGTAAGTTGCTGCTTCGTTGCAGTAAGTTGTGTATTTCGCCTTGTTAAGGCAGTTCGTGGCTGGTTATGGCAATCCAAAAATGTTTGCGAGTTGATTAAGGGATGAAGGTTTCTTATTGTCGTTGTAGAATTTTCATCTTTGATGCAGGAACGGGTGAATCAAGAGGATGTGAAGTATAAGTGTGGTCGAGGCAGTGCTCGATGTTCATGGTTGGACCTAGTGTTTTCTGGTTTTCAAAACCGGAGGTGTGTTCGAGAGCTCACCATATTTAGCTCTCTTTTTCGCTCGGCAATGATTTTCATAGTCTTTGCCTTGAAAAATTCAAATCTGCAGGCGGCACCCCAGTTTCATCTGGTGGATTTCAGCACGCCCCGTTTCTCCTACCTTATGGAGAAACATGAAATACTCTCGACAGAGAGTTATGAGTCACTTAGGAACGTGACTCTTCATCATATCATGAGCGAAGAATCCCAAGCGTCAAAAGTTAGCTGGGATTGCTCATACGGCTAGATGCGAATCTTGCCTTTGGTTGTTCGTTGTCCGGATCGTGAACGACACTCGCTTCTCCTGCCACTTCCATCAGTCATCAGGTTTTTGGCTTCACAGCACAATCGTCGACCAGCGACGCCCTCCTTAATAGGTGGCTTTCTATCGGTTTTACTTGTTTTTGTGTTTTAGGGTATGTAAGAGCTCATAAAGCTCCTTTAGGTTTCCTTTGCTTATGTTTGGTTGTATTAGCAATAGGATGTACTTTTTTGTTTAATTAATGCACGTTTTCCCGATGTTAAAAAAAAAAAATTTCATAGTCTGGCTATATAGCGAGAACTGAGAACAAGACTCACAGTCACTTTTTTCCCCTTATCTAGCAAACTACAGTTAGAAGTATGATAAAGAAATAAAATATAGATTTTGATCCAAAAGTAACATAAGTCAGAAGAACAGGAGACAGGAAAAAAGGAAGCTCCCAATTCAACAAGGAAATTAACAGGATATGGTGGGAACATATGGATTCTAGATTACATTCTTACACCAAAGAGGCAATTGCCAAGCACATCTAACTATTATAATCCATAACTTTCAGTTAGGACTTTTATTATTGTTAGAACTTCTATTATGTGATAGATTATTATTTGGTGGTAGAATTAGATTCGAACTTGGGTCCTTAGATTGTATAAATACTCTTTGATTGTTCAATAGAAGGGTGACAGATTATTGACTTAAATTTATCATGGTATCAGAACAGACGATCCTGGCCCATTATGAAAGGCAAGATGGAAGGTGTTGAAGATCTGTTTGGAGCAAAGTAAGCCCAACAGAATTGTAATGGACCCAAGAAGGGGTCAAGTTGACCTTATGTTGGAAGTCCATAAAGGGCCCAACGAGAATGTTGTGACCTATCCAAATTGCAAGATTAAAGGACCCACATGTGGGTTACGAATAGTTTGTCCCACATTGAAGAATTAGAGAGAGAATGACTAACATATAGATTGGTGGGTTACTCCACCTATTCCCAATTGGTTTTAGGATGGAACCCTGCCAACCTTGTATGTGGTCACTCTCTCCTCCGACGCGGGCTTGTGTACAGGTCCAATGAAGTTTATCATGGTATCTAGAGCCATATTAGCACCGAAAACACAAAATTAATTCTTTGACCTCCTGTTCCAGATCTGACCCATAACTTCAAAGCCAAGACTAGTTTTTTTTTTCTCTTCCACCATGCCTGGCGACAAGGAGATTCCGCCTGGTGGTGAGAAATCTCTTCCTAATCCACACAAATACATTTATTTCTTGGGTTCTTCTGATAATCCAGGCAACTTGATCACTCCTATTCAATTGAAAGGAGAGAATTATGAAGAATGGGCTCGTGCTATTCGCATAGCTCTTCAGGCCAAACGCATGTTTGGGTTCGTCAACGGCAGTGTGAAAAAACCCACTCATGCCGAGCAACTGGAAGACTGGACCACTGTCAATTTGATGTTGGTCTCGTGGCTATTGAACACCATCGACCCCGGCCTACGCTCGACCATCTCGTTCTATGATGATGCAGTTGCCCTCTGGAAGAATTTGCGAGCAAGATTTTGTGTCCGCAACGGTGCTCGCACGCAGCAATTGAAGACAACCATCGGAATTGTAAACAATCCAAAGGTGAGACTATTGACTCATATTTTGGCCGCCTCACGAAATTATGGGATGATCTTGCCGCTTACGTGATGATTCCGAGTTGTGTTTGTAGCGGCTGCACCTGTGATATTGGTGCACAATTTGAACGTCTTCAAGAAGAAGATCAAATGCATCGGTTCTTGATGGGCTTTGACGGGGAGTATGCTGCGATACGTTCCAATTTGCTTAATCAAGAACCCATCCCCCCTCCTACTCGTGCCATCAGCAGGTCCATCAGGAGGAACGACTTCAAGGTTCATGCCGATAGTCGAGGAAAATCTACTCGCCCAGATACCTCAAATAAGGTTTGTACTCATTGTAACTGGAAGGGCCATGATGAAAGTGAGTGCTTTATCATTCATGGGTACCCAGAGTGGTGGGGTGACCGCCCGCGGGGCGTGCGGGATGTGAGCCGCGGCGGTACAGCTGCCAGTCGCGGGGGCCGTGGCGGGACTCGTGGTGGCCGCGGTGGCCTAGGGGGAGGTGCGCGCGCCAATAAGGCTGTAGCTGGTGCATCTCAGGTCGGGCAGCAGGGGGCATCGACGTCCGCACCAACTGGATCCCTTGATACTACGGGTTTGGCAGGGATATCTCCTGCTCAATGGCAAACGTTGCTTGATTTGCTTAATTTACCTAAATCTAAAGATCGTCTTCAGGGTAAGTCTTTGTGGATTTTGGATACAGGCGCGACACATCATGTGACAGGATATTTTAATCATTTAAAGGATGTAAAACAGATTCAAGGATGCCCAGTGGGTTTGCCTGATGGTAGTTTCGCAAATGCGACATATGAGGGGCACGTGGTACTCCCCGGGAATCTTATAATTCATAATGTTTTATTTGTTCCCCAACTTGATTGCAATCTAATTTCTATTCCCCAGCTATTAAATTCCAATAATTGTACAGTGCAATTTACTAAATCATTATGTGTGATACAGGACCGCAAGACGAGGACGCTGATTGGAGCGGGTGAACGTGAGGACGGACTTTTCTTTTTCCGCGGGGTTCCAAAGGTAAAGATTATGGTTATAGATGGCATATTGGCATGGCATCCATGGATATGTGGCACAAGCATTTGGGTCATCCCTCAGAGAAAGTTCTGCGTTATCTTCCGTGTGTGAGTCCCTCTAATAGTAGTAGTTCTAATAAAGATGGGTGTGATGTCTGTTTTCGTGCCCACCAACCTAGAACAAGCTTTCCTAAGAGTGATAGTCGAGCTAGTAGGATTTTTGAACTTATTCATTGTGATTTATGGGGTCCATATAGAACAAAATCGTCTTGTGGTGCTTCATATTTTTTAACAATAGTTGATGATTTTTCTCGCAGTATTTGAGTATATTTATTATTTAATAAATTAGAAGTTGAATATATGTTTCTTAATTTTGTGGCATTGGTGGAACGACAATTTAATCAGACTATTAAACGTGTTCGGAGTGATAATGGCACGGAATTTAATTGTCTGCGCCCATATTTTTTGAAACAAGGAATCATATTTGAAACCTCGTGTGCTCATACTCCTCAATAAAATGGACGAGTTGAGCGGAAACGTCGACATATTTTGAATGTAGCTCGTGCCTTATGATTCCAGGCACATTTACCTTTGAGGTTTTGGGGTGAATGTGTTCTTACTGCTTGTCATTTGATTAATCACACCCCTTCCGTTTTTATTGATTATAAAACACCCTATGAGTGCTTGTATGGTAATCCTCCGGCTATGATGGATTTAAAGGTCTTTGGATGTCTTTGTTATGCCTATAATTTGCATACTCGTGGTGATAAATTTGTTAGTAGGAGTCGAAAGTGTGTATTTGTTGGGTACTCTTTCACCCAAAAAGGAAGGAAATTGTATGACTTGGAGACCCAGAAGTATTTTGTCTCCCGCGATGTAAAGTTTAATGAACATAAGTTTCCTTTTAGTCCGACCGAACCCTTGCCTGTTTTGGATGAGGGGCGCATGCATGTGGCTGTTGAATCGTGTGAGGAAGAGATACCTCCTCTTCTTGGCGGGATTCCCGTGGGAGTTGAAGGGGGATCCGCGCCTGCTGTCGTACCTGAAGTTGATGATGAGGGTGCGCCTGGTGTGCGTAGTCCCGAAGCAGACGAGCTTGAGGTGCGTAGAGGTGCGTCCGCTCTCGATGATGGAGGTGTGCTCGTGCCTTCGGATGCAGGGGGGGCACGTGTGGAGGAGGGAGTGCAACATGATGGGAATGATGAGAATACTCTTTGATTGTTCAATAGAAGGATGACAGATTATTGACTTAAATTTATCACTTTCTTCTTGAAATGAAACTGAGCTCCATTGAATACTTCTGCTTTGCATAATTGAACAAATATTGAAGATGACAGCTTAAACAATTCATCAATGGCAAGTAAATTTCTTTAAGTGTAGCATGTAAAAGGGGATCGAATCAATACTAATGCACCAAGTGTTGAACTTGGTATAGTGTACGTCCAAAAATGAAACCATAAATATGTAAGTGCACATTTAAAAATAGGATAGTGTACATTCAGAATTTGGATGGTGCACATTCAAAAATAGGATAATGCAGAACTTGGATATAGTGTACAATTCAATATTATATGCACATTCAAAATTTGGATTGTATACGTTAAAAAATAGGATAGTTAAATTCAGAACTTGGATAGTGTACATTCAAATATAGTATGTGTACATTCAGATTTTGAATAATGTACATTCAAATATAAGATGCATAAACTTGGATAATGTACATTTTTTATAGTGTATATTTAGAATTTGGATAGTGTACAACTGTACATTCAATGCTTAGAGCCCTATTATGCTTATTGTAGACACATAATTGTGTCTCCCTATTTAACGATCCAATGATGAAACATACCGCGACATTAGTTGGCGCGACCCAACGGAGGAGCAGTTTAAAGAACCAATCCAAAATTGTGTTTTGAAATGATATTCTAAAGCCCAATTAATTGTTCATGACGATTAATTGTATTTCAAGCCCATAAAATATTTTAAATCCATTTTAAAAGCCCAATTAAATATTAATTATTTTACTAGATATTTTTCATAAATATTTTATTATCTTTGATAAATAAATCAGATTTTTAATCCGTAAAATTCCATCTCCAGAATTTTAGGGATGAATAAGTATCTTTGAAAGACGCGCAATGGAATATGCTCGAATATTCCAGAATATGCACCGGACACGGGGGCTGCGCTCAGCGCGCCACGTGCGTCCAGCACATAGGCTAAAACGCGTCAGGCGAGCCAATGAGCGCCTGACACATAGATTTTGTGACTCACACAGAGTCCTGCGTCTGACGCAGGTCTTGTGTGAGACGCAACTTTCTTTTCTATCTTTTCAAAACGCGTTTACACGTGCCTAAACCTGATTGGGCTGGCTGCGTCAGGCACACCAATGTAAGTACAAATCTTCTCTCTTCCACTCTTGACAAACCTGGCTTCTTGTGGCCATCCTCACCATTGTCACTCTCCTAATGCCTACCAACATCACAATTATTAGTATGTCTAAAGTGCAAAGTCACATAAAATGGGGATGGGTGTTTGAGTTTTTTACCTTCCAAAAGGGTGAGTATAGGTCTGCATCTATCAATGCCAAGGGTGGCATTAAAGCTCTCAACAAAATTGGTTTTGTTCACATCACTTTGGACAACTGGGTTGAAAGCATGCTTTGACCATGTGGACTGCTCACCAATTTCAGTAAGCCAAACCAGAGCAAGTGGGTTGGTCTTTTGTAGAGCTTCCATTGCTTTTCTGAAAGTGAAAGGTGAGTATGCTCCAGTTGCCTTCCAAAAGTGGCTGAGCATCAGTGGACCAGGAAACTTCCTCTTCCAATTTTTAGCAAGGTGTTTAGCACAATACCTTCTGCCCACTTTGGACCACAAATCAGCTATGGCCACATCAATGCCCTGTTGTGACACATTAGTTGCAAATCTGTCAGTTACTTTGCAATAAAAAAACAAGAGAAGGATAAATACAAATAAATTGCACTTACTTTCATCCTATCAGAGATAATGCACCATTCATCTCCTCTCCCTCCAGTATCCAGAATTGTTTTAAGATGCCATATGAAGAACTTCCAAGCCTCTTCATCTTCAGCAGACACTACAACCCATGCAAATGGAAAAATCTCATTGTTTGCATCTAGGGCAACTGCTGATAGTAGTACACCTCCATAATTACCCTTTAGGTGAGCACCATCCACCCCAACCAAACTCCTACAACCAGCAAGCACTCCATCCAAGGCACCTTTGAATGAGATGAAAATTGAAACAAAAGCAAGAGGCCTCTCAACATGTTCTGGTGGATTCCATGCACAGTTTGCAGTTGAAGTAGGGTTGATACACTTGATTACTTCACAAGTACATAGGTAAATAAGCGTAGGAAGTGTCATGCCCCCCATGTACTTCCATTAAAGCTTTCTTTCTTACCCTCGTACAATGTGCTTTGACACATTTGAACCCCAAATCATCAAACAAGAGCTTGTTCAATGCCTTGGCAGGGATGTCATTATTAGCTCTTATATCCTCAAGCAAAACCCTAGCAGCCCATTTTACATTAACCATGGGATTTCTTATCTCTAACCCAATGCAAGTGTGTTCATCATTCTTGATGGATTTAATTGCCCAAGTCATGTCATCAGGGAGTTTACCAAAGATGTAACCTCCATTCACGGTTAAGGGATGAGCATGTCACTTGTATATTTGCAATTGTTTGCCCTAATAACAATGACTCGAAAACCCACTTTGAATACAGTAATCCCTAACAACATCTCTTAGATGTTGTTTATCTCGTGAACAGATTGCCATGGCTTAAGTACTATCTTCCCAAATCCCTCATCTTTATACATCTGTCCATTGTTGTATAACTTAAGAAAGTAATTCTCAAGCATCATCATTATCATCATCCCAACACTCCTCTTCATGTGGGTCAAAATTATCATTGACCATGAATCCATAATCATTATCTGACATCCCCTCACCTTCATCAATTACACTTTCATCAGTGTCATCATCCTCCCCACTGTTGTTAGTTTCATGAGGACTGTATGATTCATCACTCTCTGAAAAAACATCCTCTAAAGGTTCATCATCACCTAATGAAACAGTAGTGGGCATTATCCTCCTCCTACCATCAGTGTTGTTTGTGTTTGCAAGTGATTACACAGGTGGGTTCTCAATGCCCTTCCTCAAAGCCGTTGTTTTGGGTATTTTTTTTCGTTGAACGGGAGGTGAAGGTTGTAATTTCTTTTTGGGTATTTTCCTCACAGGGGACCTCGGCTACGGCGGTGTGTTAAACAACAAGTGTGGTGATTGGCCTTCTAGTGAGAGTTGTTTGTTAGACCTAGGGCTTCTCCTAAGGACCAATTCTTCACTATCAATCTCACAAGGGCTATCAATAACCTTCTTCTTCCCTTTGTCCTTCACTAGCTGTTTCCTCTCATTAACCTGATCCTTCCCTTTGTCCTTCACTGGCTGTTTCACTCCCCTCCCTTTAGGCATCATTCTCTTCTCTGCTTCTATGTCTAACCAAGTCTCATCCATGTTTATGGTGTTGAAGGTCTCTGCATCAATTACCTCAACTGAGGGAGTGGTGAATCTTTTACTCCTTCTAGGGGTAAGCTTCTTCCTTGGTTGCACAGGTATGTGGGGTGGTGTTGATTGTGATTGGTCCAGTGGTGGGCTTAGTGGGATATTAGGTTCAGTAGGTTGGGTGTTCATAGGTTCAGTAGGTTCATTAGTTGTGGGTGCTCTCTCTTCCATTTGGGTTGTCCTTAAAGACAATGCAGATTTTATCAACACACTTGGTTTCCCTGTCTCTCCAACCCAAATGTAGATCTATTTCTTGTCATGTAACACACTAAACATATGCAACAAGTCCTTATCACACTCTATCTGAACATGTTTCATGCAGTGAAGGTAAGTGAATGTAGGATAATTGGGACATGCAATGTTCTCTTTGTTAGCGTTTTCCCAATATTCTAATACTAGGTCAATCAACATGACCTTGTCAATGTCCTCAACCAGTACATCTACATCCCTACCCTTATACTGAAACTTCAACAACACACAGCCATCCATCCTTGACAAAAAAAATTGACAAACTATCAAACTACATTCAGAATATATGATGAGCAAACAAATAACCATAATTCAGTTGAAATTAAGCAACTTAGTTCAACAAAAAAAAACAGAGCACATAAAAAGACCACATAATTTAGAACAATTTATGCGTAATTCAGAGGTCAAATCCATACCTGAAGTAAAAAAACGAGACTTTGTCCAAAAGCAACCAAAAAAATTCCACAATCTTCGAACTCGAACCCTCTTCAAATGCAACTTCAACCCCTTTCTATTTCCCCTAAATTTTGCCCTAAAATTGCGAAATTATGCTATCTTTCTTGTTAACTAACTGGGTTTGTCAATTTCTCATTGCATTTTTCCTAAATCAAGATAAATGATTTCTGGGTTTTTGGGCTCAACTGGTTTGCTCTACAAGAAGGAAGATGAACAGATGGAATAAGGAGGGAGTTCTTTTTGTCCTTTCTGATGTAAATTTGGGGTGGGGTCATTTAATCTAACCTAGGTTAACACTGACTAACGTTTTAAACACTAACTAACGATTTTCACTAAATAAACCTAATTTAGTCAAACATTAAATAGTTAAGGGCTACCAGAGACATTAACCCATAAGAAAAGCCACCAAAGAGAAAAAACAATAGTACAGGGCTACCAAAGAGAATTTCCCAAGTTTTTTTTTCTATATTCTGTATATATATGTAAAATTGTTGAGTACATTTTATATGAAAAATTGTTGAGCGTATTTATATGAAAAATTGTTGTATAAAATATGGTATATTATAATATGTTGAGTGTATTAACCTTTCATGTACACAATTTCTTTGGCTGCTTCATGCTTTGATTTCATGGATACCATATTTAGCGGCAATTTGAAAACTGATGCGGTTTTCCACAAAAACCGCATCAGTTTTTGCTTAAATGATCCGGTCAAGGACCGGATCATTTAATAATTGGAATCTGCTGCTAGTCCATCTGATGCGGACCAAAACCGCATCAGTAAGCCCGGTTTTGACCGCATCAGATGGGCTTTTTTCCACTAGTGCTAGCCCACTTAGTCTAATGTAAGTTCCGAAGTCTAGTTGTCTAGCTTGCTTGCTCACCCGTAAGTTCAAAGTGTAGGTGCCTAGCCTGCTTGCCTTAAGTTAAGAGTCTAGTCTCCCTTATTGTCCAGTCTTCCATAAAGTCTAACCTACTTGCTCACCCGTAAGTTCAAAGTCTAGTCTCTCCTATCATCACCAAAACCCAATCCAGTCTGCTTGCATAGTCCAGTCCAGTCCAGTCCATGTCTGCATTTGCATATAGTTAGGCCCATTGCTCCATCATGGTCAAGCCCATACTAGTCCAAAATCCATAACCATTTCCATTTCCATTTCAAAATTATTTTCTAATCATTTTCCATTTTCATTCCCCATTTCTCATTTCCAACTTTCCATTTCTCATCTCCATTTCTCATTTCGAAAACATTATTTCTTGAAATTTACGAGGTCCATTCGATTTCTATTCAGGACGGATCGTGAGGTTATAACTTGGGAACGTCCGAAAGTGAGGCAACAAGGTTGACCTACTCCGAGACTCGTCAAGCGCATCCTCACTTTTTCAGACGAATCCTCTGACTCTTCTAAAGCATCATCTGAAATGGGAGAAACTAATGAACAACTCAGTGCCATTATGGCTCAACTCACACTGATGAACTCTCGTCTTGAGGAACAAGACAAAGAGATTAAGGCACTGAGGGATAAGCTAACTGAAGAGGACGAGCAAGGCGACACTCCACCACCATTCAAAACCGACACATAATTGAGATTCGAAAAACTCGAGCAATTGATCCAGTCAATTCCTGCGCTCGAGAGTAGGCTCATGGTCATGACATCATTGATCCTGAACTAAGGGAAAAACTCCCTAAAAAGGTAACCTTGGATGACCTCCCAAAATTCAAGGGGGTCGAAGACCCAGATGACCACTTGAGAGCATTTTCCATCTCTATGGCTCTCAAAGGCATGAGTAAGGACCTGTTTGCTTATGTCTTTCCTTTAACCTTGGATGCACATCCATCCAAGTGGTTCAGATCACTGAATAAGGCCAAGCTGAACGAATGGGACTACATAAGAGAAGAGTCCCACAAACAATATGTATACAATACTCAGCTTCCCATTGGCCTTCGTGAGTTGGAGTTAACCAAACAAAACTCCAACGAAGACTTCGTCACCTTCCTTAACAGATGGAGGGATAAAGTTGCACAAATGATTAGCAGGCCATCACAAGAGGATCAAGTCCGTCTGGTGATCCGTAACCTGCAGCCTAAGTATGGGGATCATATTCAATTCCAACCCATAGAGTCTTTCACGAAACTCTATAAGGTAGGCTTGCTGATTGAGGAAGAGGTACAAGCCAACAAGAATAAGGCTTCCAACAACAACAACAACTCTTTCAAGGAGAGTAACAATAACCCTTCCAACTCCAAAAGCAATGAGGTCAATGCCATAGCTACTGAAAAGAGAGGTTACCAAAAGCCTCAAAGAACATTCTCACCTTTAGGCATGTCCCTAGAAGAAGCCTTCACTAGACTTCATGCAAAGGAAGCACTTCAGCCTATTGGTCCTACTCCAGATCCTACTCCTGAAAATAGATCCAAGAGATGGGATCCTAATGCCTACTGCAAATACTACCAAGGGAATGGACACCCAACATCTGCGTGTTGGACCTTAAAGAATCACCTCCAGGATATGGTTGAAGACGGTAGATTGCCAATTCCACCTGCAGCAAAAGTCAGCAATAGCAACAACCCCTTGGGCAGCACCTAAATAACGTCGGGGCTTAGTCATTTAACGCTGGTTCTCTAGGTTGAGTCGGAGAGTCCCTCCCCTAGCTCCTTCATTTCCTTTCTTGTCGAGTCTATGGCATTTATGTTTTATTTCTAATAAGCCTTAATCTATTTATTTCTGATTAATAAAATATCTGCAGTTTCATTTTCATTGGCCTTCCATCATTTTATCTATGCGATTAACTCAATGATGAAACTTTAATCACCTAACGAACTTGACTAACAGTAATAATAACAAAAAGATCTGAAATAAAAAAGAGAAAAATGAAAAAAAATGGACATACTTTGGATTAAGAGTTATTCCCCCTCTTTCCTCCATCATCCCTATTAGCCAAACAATCCCTTCAACATCAAAGCTCCACAAATATCCTTCAAACCTTCCTACCCTAAACCAATAGCTTGTGTGCAAGCCCTACTACACAAAAGATCAATGCCAGCTAAAAATAAAATAGTGAAAAAAATTCAAAGTGCAAAAAAATGAAAAACGCACTGGACAAAAAGAAAAGATTCAAAAAGAAAGAGCCAAAGGCAAATAAAAGTCAAGCTAGGGGGATTGCACACAAGTTCTACCCCTCATTTAAATCCCTTCGATTCATCAAACCTTTAATCCATATAATCCAAATTCATAATCCTTACATTAGCCTTTAACCTTTCATCAAAGCCTCAAGCCTTAAACCTTTCAACCTTTCATCAACCCTAACTCATTTTTCAAGGTATGTCCAAGTCCGCTAGGTTGAAAACCCGAAAGGGCGGCCTAGGCAAAAGTTAGGGCACCAAAAAAAAAAAATTCAGATCAAGAACTACGAATGGTCTGATTCCGCAAGGATACGTAGGAATCCTCAGCTTGAGGTCCGACCGCTAAAATAAAAATAAATTATTCATGGTCTAATGATTTGACTTTCTAGAATTTAGGAGCATAATCTCTTTCTAGATCCCGACATAGACTCGAGTCTTAACCTAGCCTCGTCAAAGCCTTTTCCCACCTACATGCATTTGAGTCACAAATTCAAACCTTTTATTTTTTCAATCCATGCTCTCCTTTTCCCCGAAGGACCCTCCAATGATTCCATGGTCTCTGGCGATATTTAACTTTGCCTATATCAACTTCCCAAAGAAGAATCCCCAGTGTAATCCCCAGTGAAAACTTTCAATGTTCAAAACATAGCAACTACATTTCAATATCAGATCATCTACATTTCAACATCAGATCAAATACAATTTCAACCAAAGCTCATAATGCCTAATTCAAGGCAAGCTCACCTCAAGTGGGGGATTCCTATATGTGGTGGTTCCTCCAATTCGAATCAAACTCCCGAAAAGTTGTAATCCGCAGACCTCGTTTGCAGACCCCAATCATTTACTAAAAATGATTTTCGAAAATCATTCTATGCATTTCTATTCAATCCTGCTCATTCTATCATTCTACACATCTTCTAGTCGTGCAACCTGACCTTGCATTGCAGCCTTGCAAAACCCTGATCGTACATTGCATTTCATACATTCTAGTCTTGCATAACCCTGACCTTGCATGACGTGTCATCCCTTAGCTTTGCATAACCTTAATCCTTGCATTGCGTCTCATGCATCCTTAGAGAGTCAAAGTTTGCATTATTTGCATCATTATGTGCTTTATGTGAGTTGTTTGCACCTATCTGCTAACATCTTTTTCTACAGGTAATCAGATTGCCTGTAGTTATTGTCCTGCATACTAACTTTGTTTTGCAGAGACCGGCGGTTATAGATCAGTTCTAAACTGCAGAGCGTTTAGAATTGTTCTCCGTCCCGACACCGTGTACTCAGTAAAAGTGGGGGATTCTGTAGACACATAATCGTGTCTCCCCATTTATGGATCCAATAATATAACATACCGCGACATTAGTTGGCGCGACCCAACGGAGGAGCAGTCTAAAGAACCAATCCAAAATTGTGTTTTGAAATGATATTCTAAAGCCCAATTAATTGTTCATGATGATTAATTGTATTTCAAGCCCATAAAATGTTTTAAATCCATTTTCAAAGCCTAATCAAATATTTATTATTTTAATAGATATTTTTCATAAATATTTTATTATCTTTGATAAATAAATCAGATTTTTAATCCGTAAAATTCCATCTTCGGAATTTTAGGGATAAAAAAGTATCTTTGAAAGACGCGCAATGGAATATGCTCGAATATTCCAGAATATGCGCCGGACGCGGGGGCTACGCTCAGCGCGCCACGTGCGTCCAGCACATAGGCTAAAACGCGTCAGGCGAGCCAATGAGCGCCTGACACGTAGATTTTGTGACTCACACAGAGTCCTGCGTCTGACGCATGTCTTGTGTGAGACGTAACTTTCTTTTCTATCTTTTCAAAACGTGTTTACACGTGCCTAAACCTGATGGGGCTGGCTGCGTCAAGTACACCAATATTTACCTGACGCGTGGCAGGGGCAAGTTTTGTTTTCCCTATAAATATCCGGAATTTCATGAATGACGGACGACTTTTTCATATTATTATTTCACGAATACAAAAACTTACGAATACCTCTACAATACACTTCGAATTCTCAAATACTCAAACACTCAAATACTTTCAATACTTTCAATCAATTCTTAATCACTGCGTTCTTGGTTTCACGATTGCTCCGCCTAAAGATCGTTGCGCTCCTCAATTTAAGCCGCATAGGTATAATCCTGAGAATCCTTGAGTAAATTATTTGTATATTGAAGTTACTAACCATTTATTTCATGATGTAGATATTTAATATAAAATCGCTCTACTGTATATTATAAACCTCCTTCTTTCTTTTTATTTATTTTTGTATATTATATGCCTGCTTGATCATTATGTTCATATTATTATGATTGTCCTACATGATTTTTATCACCCACATGTTATTATTGCTAAACAAGACCTAAAGAACAGTTCTAACATTAATCAGATTAATTTGGACAACTTGCTAGGTTCCCTGTAATTTGATTGCATAATAACTTGTCACTAAAAAATAGTCTTTTTATGTGTTTTCTGAACCAATTTAGACTAATTATTTTTAGGGTGTTTAAAACGTTATATGATTATTCTTTGGCATAAAATCTTTAATGAATCGATATTTAGTAGATGCGAATGTGGTTCATTATGACTATATTTGTACCCACACCCCCGAACTCAATCTTTGGTTCATTTTGACCATCTATAGAGTCAGGACGGGGAAATCTACATTGGATAAGTCTCTAATTTGTCCCTACAGTTTTCCCATATCCAATTAGGTTTATGATTCTTCCTAAAAAGAATTGTTGGCGACTTCTTTCAAAACATTTTTAATAAAACCTTTACAGTGGGGTAGTCAAATCAAATACGCGCTCACACCGCGTAGGCGAAATAAAAACACGCCTACACTTATGTATGTTTTTTTGTAATTTTCCGCTAATTCAAACCTTAAAGTTCCTTTTTTTTCTTGACATCGTGAAAATTTGCATTAATTACAACCTAATACTATTACAACCTAATACTATTACAACGAAACATCTCTATTATATATGTGAAGAGGGGTAGGACATCAAAATATAAAACCCTCTATTTTACCCTCACTAAATAAACCAAATTACAACTACCTCTATTATACTTGTTTGACCAATATACTCCTAATTAAAATGGAAAACTACAAAACCTACCAATCTACTTCCTCCGTTTCACAATACATGCACCATTTCTCATTTGGGCACTATTCATCAACCAACTTTCACAATCTCTCTCTCAAAATTATGTAAGAAAAAACATAGTCAAGTGGTATCTTGTTGAATTCGGCTAAATGCGAGGATTTCAAATATCAAATTCTTATAATTTTTACTTATACGGAATTAAAGATATTAATGTCGAAAGAAGAGCATTGGAGTGCGTGAAAAAGCAAATGGTGCATGTATTGTGAAACGGAGGTAGTATTAGTTTAGGAAAAAAAGGGCCAACTAACCGCATGGCAGTTAACTTCCATTTCGCATACAAACTAAAATCAAAACAAAAAAGGAAAACAATTATTAGAAGACATGACAGTTTCTTTAATTTATCAACTTCCTTTCTCTCTTCTTTTTGATGATTATTACACCTTCTCCCGTCAATATATCGAAAACACAAAATAGGACACATACATAAATTACAACAGCGTAGTTCTACCAAGATCAGGTAATTCCAAAGCATAAAAACGTTGATTTACCGATAATTCTTATACATAAACCATTCATTTTTCGATGTAAATTTCATTCAGGGTACTTCTCACAAAACGTTGTAATCCAGGAAAGGCAAACCATTGTTCGAGCACTCAAACAGTTACAAGGTATTTCTTACTTCTCTTACACACATTTCTATATTTCTCTAATGAGAGATAAAAAAACAGTTACATTATAAATCAAAATACAATTTTATTAGCCTTTGTCATTGAATATGAAAATAACCAAAAGAGATTAAGTATCAGGACAATTACTTTATTCTCAATTTCCCACTCCTTCAAGCATTTAAATATGCAATTTACTAGATCTTTTCCTTTTCTAGGAGGAGGAATATGCACAAAGCTCAAGACTCGCTTTTGTAGTTTCCATTCCTTATCAACAAAATGCCCCGTGAGTAGCATGTATTCAATCATTTGTGGTTTATAACGTCAAAGGTTAGTGGTCAAAGAAATCCTATCCACATCTTTTAAAATTGCGTTCAACTTTTTCTTCTCGGCCTCATAAACTTTGAATGCATCGGCTTTTATAGTGCGACGTGTCACACTATTCCATTGTGGTATCCCCCTTTTTAACATCATATTAAACCCTTCCTCTTCAACAACTGAAAAAGGTTTTTCATGCATAACAATCCAATTTGCAATCCCTTCTCTCATACTCAACATATCAAGCTTACCATTATGTAAAGCACTAACAAATCCTGAATCAGGTTTACCAGCATTTTAGAAGGCAAAAAGTTTATCATATTTTGTGGCTTCAATGATATTTTCTTTTGTACATAAGTATGCAAGTGTCGTTGCAAATGACTAGTAGTACTAGATTTTGTAATGCTAAGAGCTTTTTTACAATGAGTTCTGCTAGAACAATCGAATGCTTATCCTATGAAACAAGTCTGCGATAGTCCAAAACTGGAATTGGCACAATATCGTGAAGTGGCCGCCTTTGCTCAATTTGGGTCAGACTTCGTTTAGTACAAGATCGCTGCACACCTCGCGGTGCTTACACATCTCGCCTATCGAAGTTCTATTCAAAAACCTCGTCCGAGTACATTTGGTTTTCCATTTTCCACTAACAAGTGCTGGAGACTCCAACTCAGACCACACGGTGGATGTCCGTGGTCTCTTATGTGGATGATCGGGATCTTCAATACCAACCTCTGCATCAGCCTCATCGACTTCGTCGGGATTGTCAGATTCAATAAGTTCATCATCTTGTTCTGGTTCATAAGGGTTATCATCTTCAACATTAACAAAAAACTTTTCCACAGTTGGTGTAGAAGAACAGTTAGGAGTTGATGATGGAACATCACTATCACCTATTGAATAGAAACAACAACTAATGAATACAAATAAGAAACATGGAATACATTGAGTCATTGATAACAAAGTAAGTACTATATTCCAAATGCATACACCCACCTAAAGGGCATAACTGATCTGATGCCATGTAGAATATTACATTAAGAAGTTACAAAATAACCATTAGGAAATTAAAGAAAATAAAAGAACCTTCATGTTGACTGATTTCGCCTTTTCTTAAACATTTTTGCATTACTGAGTCAGGTATGGCACAATTGAATTGACATTCACAAACACATCTACGAAAAAGTATTAGTGATTTTTCCCTGCCAATGAGCTACGACATCTCCTTAAGTCATTAATAACAAAGTAAATGCATACATATTCTTTTCCTTTTTGCTTTCGTTGAGGTCTAATTAGCGGTTTTTAGTGGTGACAATTTGACAAGTAAAAAGTTCAGGTGGCCCGATTCATACATTCAATACTAATCATAAGATTTCAAAAATTCAGGTGGCCCAACTACACCAAATCACCAATATGAATTCCTAAACCACACACAGAATACATAAATCAAGATTTTAAAACACCCATGCCAGTTAGTTGCTTGTAGTACAAATCAAAAAAAATTCATACTTGTTGGTGGGTCGCCGGCCATGGCTGTTCTAGCAGGTGGCGATGGTGGTGAGTGAAAGCCGCGATATGCTACGGTGGAGAGTGAGTGCCGAGAGATGCAACGGTCTGAGTGAGAGTCGAGAGATGCGACGTTGCGAGTGAGAGGTGCGACACTGCGAGTGAGAGATGCTACGAGCGGCGGTGAGGCGACGTTGCAGTGGCGTTGAGGCGAGGTAGGAGCTGCGGTGAGGAGAGATATCTGAGGCTTGCCGCGTGAGTAGCCTGACTAGTTAGGGACTTAGGGTTTTGGGAGTTTTTGAATTTTGACAAATGAGTTTTGTTAAGTTGAATGGGGAAGTCGAGAGAGTGGTGCGTGGCTGTAGTGAACTAGTAATTCATTTACTTTTTTGTTGTATTTTTTCCTTTTTTTTTAAATATACGTTTTAAATGTTTTGCCTTTTTTTATTAATAAAATAATAATACTAATTTTTTATATTTATCTAATAAAAAAATAACTCGAGCCATTTGCGAGCTTTTCGAGCCGAGCTTTGCCTAGCTCGTGGCTCGTATCGTTAGGTCTCGAGCCGATCCCGAACTCGATCCGAGCCTTAGCGAGCCGAGTCCTGACCGAGCTTTCACCGAGCCGAGCTCAAACAGTTCACGGGCAGGCTTGGCTCATTCCCAGCCCTAGTCATGACTTCCAAAGTCATCACATGAACTTGAGGCGAATTAACTTGATTGAATTCGCCCATTCTTCAGATCTGAAGATCCGAACCTGCAATCCCGAGACCAGAAGATCGAACCACAAAAGATTTAACTCCTAACCTAAAATGAGAACTTCCTCTCATCTTACCCAACATTCGGACTCCTAAAGCGACTTGAACCAAACAAGCTTCAGGAGCCTTTTCAATATAGGTCGGGTTTCCTAAATCATCCCTCGTCATAGGAGACCAAGATCCTTCTATTGCCCACCTAGTACTACTAAATGCTACCCTAGCACAACCATAACCAAAATGGCAAGGATAATTGGATCTGGATATTACTGAATTGAGACTAAAATAGAAAACATAACTGAAACAAACTAAAGAACTGATCACCATAACGAAAAAAACCAACCTTCCACCTTCTTTCGTCGCCGATGCTTCTCAGGTGAAGCTGTCAAACCTTGACCTGGAAAAAAGACCCAAACAGAAATCGAACCAACCAACCAAGTCGACTAAACCAAACAACAACTAGGGCACCTAAAAAAGGGAAACGGGGAGGGGGAAAACACACAAATCCAGAAACAACGAAGCACTAGGGGAAGGAGAGGTGGAGACTCAGGAAAACCAGGGGGAAGGGGAGGAGGAGACGCACGGAAACCACAAAAATGTAGGAGGTGGGGGAGGGGAGACTCACGAAAGTCAGTAGACAGAGGAACTGACTAGCCACTAGGGGGAGGAGGAAGGGAAGACGCTTGAAACACTAGGGGGAGGGGGCAACGCAAGAACGTAGACGAAAGGGGAGGGGAAGACGCTCGACGCACGACAAACAGGAACGTCGGGGAAGGGGGAAGCAGGGGAAGGGGATCGGGAACGAACTAACCAAAAGGACACTACAGGGGACAGGCTTGCCGGCGACCGGTAAAGTTCCTCTTATGATGAAGAAATGGATGACAAAGTAGCAAAATCATGGAACTTCCTCCTGTAAAACGTTCCATAGCACTAGGGGAAAAAAAAGGAAGGGCTGCGCTGGAAGGGCTGCGTTTTTTTAAAAACGCAGCCCTTCAAACCGCAACCCTTTTACTGAAGGGCTGCGGTTAACAAGAAATCGCAGCCCTTCATACTGTATGAAGGGTTGCGGTTTTGAGGCTAACCGCAGCCCTATTAGTGAAGGGCTGCGATTATCCCAAAAACCGCAGTCCTTCATAAACGAAGGGCTGCGGTTTTTAAAAGAACGTAGCCCTTCACTTCCAATTTTTTTTTTTGATATGCATTTTGCGCGCATACACAGTGCCCCCATTTCAATTTCCCTCCCTTAGCCAAATTCACTCTCACTCTCTCACCACCAGCGCGAATATCTCCACCACCACCACTCATTTCACGCACCACCGCCAAGACGACGCACCAACTGCATTGACGCCACCACCAGTGCCCTGCCCTCCACTGCATTGACGTCACCACCACGCACAGATGCACCACCTTGCGCACCACCTTCTTCTTCTCTCCTCCACTACTGCATTGTTTGTGGATCATCCCTTCTCTCACTCTCTTTCGGTAAATCCCCTCTCACTCTCTCTCCTCTTTTACATTTCTCTAATTTTTGTTTAATTTCATTGGATTTTGAAATCAACTTCTATTTTTTATTGTAAAATGTACTTGTATTAGCTGAATATGTGATTGTAGGGGGTGGGGGGGGGAGCGGGGGGGAGGGTGGGGAGGGGTGGGGGTCTTTGGCGGAGTGGTGGGGGGGGAGGCTAGCAGGGGGTGGGAAGGGCTGTGGATGCTGGCCGGGGGTGGGGAGGAGGCGACGGGGGTGGGGAGGGGTTGGGGAGGCTGGACGGGGGGGTGGGGAGGGCGGCAATGGGTGGGGGAGGCTGTCGGGGGTGGGGAGGGTCGGGGATCTTTGGGCGGGGGTGGGGGGGGGCTGTCGGGGGGGGGAGGGGAGGGCGGGGGGGGAAGGGTTGTGGATGCCGGGGGTGGGGGGAGGGGCGGGCGGGAGTGGAGGAGGGTTGGGGAGGCTAGACAGGGGGGGGGAGGGCTGGTAGGGGGTGGGGGAGGGCTTAGGTATAATGTAACTATTGTGTAGATTTTTAGGCTTCCATCTGTTGTTGGTTGAATTTCGGAAACGAAAATTAAAGGTCATTTTACGCCTACATGGCAATGAGGGAGTGCAGTGGGGGGCAGTAGTGGTGGTGGTAGTGGGACTGTGTTATAAATGTGGAGAGTGAGGTCACATGGCAATGGAATGCTCTCCACATTTGTAACATTTCCCACTATCTCCGTCGCTACCAGCTGATGGGCATTCCATTGCCATGTGACCTGATTCTCGGGTCATTTTAGGCCTATTTTCGCCTTTCGTGTCCATTTCGTACCAGCTGATGGGAATTTCGGAGGGTTTGTGTAGTGTATGTATATTTCTTGATATGAGATTGTATGAAAACGCAATGTAATTTAGCTATGAAATCTATAAGTTGTTTGAATCGTCATCATATGCCTAGATACCCGTTCAAGACTTACTCATTAGGAGTAAGTCTTGAATAGTCCCCGGTTTGGGACTGTTCTTGGACGTTTGATCTCACTTAGGTGGTGAATGTGTGTCTTCTTTTCAATTCTGAGGAAATTCTTGGCTTATCGTTTCTCTACATTGTTCTCTGGGTACATATGTAGATAAGCAATTATATATATTGTGTACTTGGAGAACTGTAGGGAAATGCTGCCGGATTTTCCTTAGAATTGAAAAGTTGGCATATATTCACTAGTGAGATTAGACGTCCAAGGATGGGTTAGGTTGGAGTGATAAGGACCTTCGGCTGCATGCATACAATTGAACATGTCACTATCTTAGATTGCTCTATACGTGTGTGATTTCAATATGTGAGTGTATGTACTTAAATACTGATTGATGCATTATAATGAATGGTTGTGTTTAATTATTAGAGGTCTTCTTGAATGAGATGGATCGTACTTGGATGTATGGTAGTCGTGAATCGATTGAGTTTGTGAAAGGGGTCTCGGAATTCTGTACAACTGCATTACAATATCAAACATCCTCTGGAGCAGTCGACTTTTATTGTCCTTGTTTCGATTGTAGAAATGTGAGCAAGGTTAGTAGTATACATGTGGTTAGGGAGCATGTCTTTCGCTGTGGGTTTAGGCCTCAATACCACGTATGGGTTTGGCATGGTGAGCAGGGGAAGTATATAGGAAGCTCTAGAGTAATGAACGATGTATGTGAAGAAAAGAAGGATTTAGAGAATTGGGATGATGAGTTCGGGGATGAGAATTGGGATGATGAGTTTGCAGATGATGATAGGGATCGGGTAGACAAGATGATACACGAGGTTGAAGATCAGTCGTGTAAACGACCTCGTATTTTTGCGTCTATGTCTGAGGCTGCTGAAAAGCCGTTGTATCCAGGTTGTACAAAGTACACCAAACTTTCCGCGGTGATAACATTGTTCAACATTAAGTCGAAAGCTGGTTGGACGGACTCTAGTTTCACATCGTTGTTGGAAGTTTTAGCTGATATGCTCCCTGATGGAAATGAACTGCCAAAGTCGTACTATTATGCGAAGAAACTGATGTGTCCTTTCGGTTTAGAGTACGAGAGGATACATGCTTGTCCTAACGCTTGTGTGCTTTATCGTAATGAGTATGAGCATTTACATGTGTCCATGTTGTGGATTGTCGAGGTACAAGCGTGAAGGAGCTGGAGGTAGTGAAGGACCACCAGCTAAGGTGTTGTGGTATCTAGCCATAATACCTAGATTTAAGCGCATGTTCTCAATTAAAGGAGATGCGAAGAATTTGAGGTGGCATGCAGATCGTAGGAAGAAAGACGGTCTGCTCAAGCATCCGGCTGATTCGCTTGAGTGGAAAAGTATCAACAGGGTGCATAAGGCATTTGGTAATGAGGATAGGAATCTGAGGCTTGGATTATGTACGGATGGCATGAACCCTTTTGGCAATCTCAGTTCGCAGCATAGTACATGGCCAGTAGTTTTAGTGGTTTATAACTTGCCTCCTTAGTTGTGCATGAAACGTAAGTACATGATGCTGTCGCTTCTTATATCGGGGCCCAAACAACCTGGAAATGACATTGATGTATACCTCCAGCCGCTTGTTGAAGATTTACAGAAGATGTGGAACGAAGGAATGTTAGTATTTGATGCGTATGCTAATGAGATGTTCACTCTGCGTGCCATGCTTTTTTGTACTATGAACGATTATCCAGCTTATGGGAACTTATCTGGGTATAAGACGAGAGGAAAACAACCCTGCCCGATTTGTGTAGATGACATGAAATCTACACACCTTAAGGGATGCAAAACATGTGTATATGCGCACACGAAGGCTCCTCAGACGCGACCATCCCTATCGATTTAAGAAGAAGGCATTCGATGGGACGGTTGAAGAAGAAGTTGCTCGTAGACTATTAACTGGTACTGAAGTTAATAATCAGGTGAAGGGCATTGAAATAATCTTTGGTAAACCTTCTAGTGAGGTTGATCGACCTACAGGATTATGGAAAAAGGAGTCCATTTTTTGGAAACTCCCATATTGGAAATATCTAAAGGTCAGACATTGTTTGGATGTCATGCACATAGAGAAGAATGTTTGTGAAGCTATTCTTGCGACACTTATGAATATTCCGGGCAAGACAAAAGATGTTAAGACGTCACGACTTTACTTGGAAAAACAGGGGCTTCGACCAGAGTTGTGGGCTCAGAAAAGGGACGGAAGGAAGAAGAAAGTAGTGGAGGAAAGGGTTGATGATGAAACTCAGAAAAATAAAAAGAAGGTGGAGGATTCAGAGAAGAATTACTTACCATCAGCTTGCTACACGATGTCGCGTGCAGAGAAACCGATTTTTGCGAGTCATTGTATGGCATTAAGGTCCCAACTGGCTACTCATCGAATATGCAGCGATTTGTTACCTTAAATGGTGAGTTGAAGTTATCGAGTTTAAAATCTCACGATTGTCATGTCATGATGCAAGTATTCTTACCGATTGCAATTCGTGGGATACTTCCAAAGCATGTGAGCTGAACGTCAAGATCTAAAGTCAACATCGCAACAAAATAGTGGTGTTTCACTTGTGGCGTCATCTACACAATACGCAAGCTCGAAGGATAAGTCGCCTGTACATGCTGAAAGCAATTACTATGGGCGAATACAAAAAATATGGGAGCTGGACTACAGTACTTTTAATATTTGCCTCTTGTGTTGCAAGTGGGTTGACGATAATCGACGTTGCGTAAGAAAAGATGATTCTTGCGGATTCACTCTTGTTGACCTTAGTCGTCTACGTGAAACTGAGGAGCCATTTGTAATTGCATCACAAGTTAAGCAAGTATTTTTTGTAACTGATCCTGCTGATAATAAGTGGTCAATTGTTGTACCTGGTAAAAGGAGTATCCTCGGTATTGGTGATGTTGATAATGAGGAAGAATATGATGCATTTGAGGACCTCCCCCATTTTACCTATCCTGAAAATAGTGTGGAAGATGATGTGAATATGTCGGAGAACTATATGCGTGTAGATCACACGGAGGGGATACATGTACTTGAGGATCCTAAGAAACGGCGGAAGGTCAATAAATCATGAGACATAAACTCAGGTATGTGTAATTTCTCCAATTTGTAACTATTGTGTACAGTTTTAGGCTTGCATTTGTTGTTGGTTGCATGTTGGGAACGAAAAGGTCATTGAGGGCTACATGGCAATGATGGAGTGCAATGGGAGGGCAGTAGTGGTGGTGGTGGTGGGACTGTGTTACAAATGTGGAGAGTGAGGTCACATGGCAATGGAATGCTCTCCACATTTGTAACACTTCCCACTATCTCCGCCGCTACCAGCTGATGGGCATTCCATTGCCATGTGACCTGATTCTCGGGTCATTTTAGGCCTATTTTGGTCGATTCGCATCCGATTCGTACTTATCGAATTATTTAACCCCAAATTCTTGTTGAACATGATTATATGAGGTATAATGTAACTATTGTGTAGAGTTTTAGGCTTGCTTTTGTTGTTGGTTGCATTTCGGAAACGAAAAGGTCATTTTAGGCCTAGTTTTGCCTTTTTCGCTTCCAAATCGTACTAATCGAATTATTTAAACCCAAATTCTTGTTGAACATGATTATATAAGGTATAATGTAACTATTGTGTAGAGTTTTAGGCTTGCATTTGTTGTTGGTTGCATTTCGGGAACGAAAAGGCATTTTAGGCCTATTTTAGTCTTTTCGCTTCCAAATCGTACTAATCGAGTCATTTAAACCCAAATTCTTTTTGAACATGATTATATGAGGTATAATGTAACTATTGTGTAGAGTTTTAGGCTTGCATTTGTTGTTGGTTGCATTTCGGGAACGAAAAGGTCATTTTAGGCCTAGTTTTGCCTTTTCGTTTCCAAATCGTACTTATAGAGTCATTTAACCCCAAATTCTCTTTGAACATGATTATATGAGGTATAATGTAACTATTGTGTAGAGTTTGAGGCTTGCATTTGTTGTTGGTTGTATTTCGGGAACGAAAAGGTCATTTTAGGCCTAGTTTTGCCTTTTCGCTTCCAAATCGTACTTATCGAGTCATTTAACCCCAAATTCTTTTTGAACATGATTATATGAGGGGGAGGGCTGGCAGCGGTGGGGGAGGGGAGGGGTGTGCGGGGAGGGGAGGGGAGGGGAGGGGCGGCGGTGGGGGGAGGGTCCGCAGTGCGGGGGGAGGGCGCGGCGGTGGGGGAGGGGAGGGGTGTGCGGGGAGGGGAGGGGAGGGGCAGTAGTGGGGGGGGGGAGGGGGGGCATGCGGTGGGGGGGAATGTGCAGGGGCTTGGGAGGGCTAAGTTGCTGCGAGAAATGAAATTTGCAACCTTAAATGATACCATCTCCGATTAGCTTCTCGAATTATTGCATATGGTTGCAGTGCATTGTACAGTGAGGCTTTTGGAGGAGAATGAGGAGGAAAACGGATAAGACTGGAGTTTGGAGTTCATACTTATCTTTTAATCTTTCTTAACTCTAGAAAGAAGGTTTAGAGAAAAGATTAAAATGAAGTCTAACCATAGTTATCTTGTAAGGATATTTAAGACTTTATACATCTATATTGTATTAAACAGTTCCCTATATAGAGTTTTTCTTTATTTAATGTTAAAGTATGTGAGGAGGACTATAACTTTGGGTTTTTAAAGGGGATTTGAGTCTTTAACATCCGAATCTGGGTTCCCTTTGTTTTCTCTAACCAGTAATGCGAATTCTTGAATCAGACGGTGCAGAATAAATTATTGTCAAACATGGTAATTTTTTGCCCTAAACAGATCACTTGTATAGAATTGACATTTTAAATAAAAAGGAAAATTACCTTATAAAAAAATATTGTACGAAGCTACCTTTCATCGAGTTCCAGTCATTGACCACCTTATTCGACGTTCACCTTTTCTCATTTCATGTATATTCCCTTTGTTTTTCGTCCATCTTCACCCAAATTTCGTTCTCTTTTGAATAGTATTAGATTGTGGTTGTTTGACATATTCCGGCGAACACAAAACACAAAAAAGAAAAGGTGGAGATCGGAAAAGGTGGTCAACAACCAAAATCCTACTAAAAGGTAGCTTTTTTTACAACTTTTTGCTTTACAAGGTAGTTTCTTGCAACTTTTTATTGTAAGGTAGTTTCTCATAAAAAAAATATCTTTATAAGATACTTTTTTTAAACCGATAAATCGGAGAAGTTTAAATTGTATTTTTTTTAGTTGGGGCATAATGGTAAAAGAGGGTGGACACCAAGTCCTCCCCTTTTCCAATATATACTTTATTTGTTTCTTAATAGATACATCATATTTACTTGTTACACTATTTGGATATCAAATTTAACTTTATTAATTATTACTTCCTCTTTATTTTTTAGGTGATCCTTTTTTAATTTTGACACTATTCACATACATGACTTTGACTATTTCTTGTGATTTATACTTAAGGAAAAATATAGTCATACGGGATCTTATTAGATTTGTCTCAATGTACATAGTTATCAAATATCAACTTTTTGTAATTTTTACTTATTGATTAATAAAGACATTAATGTTCAAAATAGTGCCTTGGCAAGTATGCCCAAAGAAAATGGGTCAACTAAAAAAACAGAGGAAGTATTTTTGTAAAGATGAATGTCATTATCTTAATTGTTGTTAGGCTTATCTAATGTATAATTTCAAAATATATTTTTAAAATAATTTTTAATAATATATAATAAAAGGTATTGATGGACAAAATTGTGCATCGGTAAGTATGCGAAATCAATATGATGCATCTATTAAGAAAACAGAGGAAGTAATATGGAGAAAGAAAAATCCGTGTGTCTTTGCTTGCTTGTTTATGTTGTTGAATTGTTTATCGTGTTGTGGTTATTGGTTGATACTATTGGAGAATTCTGATTTTGGGAGATAGATCATGTTTATGGTGATTTTGGTGTGACTTTGAACTTAATAGAAGTAAGAGCTTGCTAGTTGTGTTTGTTCTTGTCACTTGAATAATTATGCAGGAGGTCAATTTTCCTCAACCATGTGAACATTATTGTGGAATGCAAATATTAGAATTTTGAGTGATTGAATTTAGAGTTGTCAATTTGTAAAAAAGAAAAGGTTATATGCTTCTGAAGTTTTACGTACTTTTAAAAAATGATTTTACCAGGATTAAAGAAAGGAGGGGAAGAGAAATGTTGGGGGAGGTGGTGGATGTAAAGGAAGCCAAGGAGCAGTTGTTATTTTCGCTTCCAATGATACTCATAAATGTGTTCTAGAATCTAATTCCTTTGGTCTCAGTTATGTTCGCGGGTCATCTCGGTCACCTAAACTTCTGCGAGCCTACTCTTGCCAATTTCTGGGCTACTATTATGGGTTTTTGTTTAATGGTAGGATTTTGGTCTTTTCTTTCTTTAAAACTTTGGTTTCACAGTTTTGAAGTACTATATTAAAGTTATTTTATTTTTTTTGGTGTCGAGATAATTACAAAGTCAATTGATATATGTAGGCTGGATTTGATCCCAAGTCCTGGTCACCACTTTCTAAGACTTTAACCAAATAAGCTAGTTGACATATATTTCGCGTTGTTTTTTTATAGTATGAGTTCACTCCTTGTTATCTTAAATTAGATCCGGCAAAAGGGGGTTAATCATATAAAAGCTGTTGATTCTAAATATGATTACATTTATTTTGAAAAATACTTTCATAAGTGTTCCAGTATGGAATAAGTTATGGTAGGAGTTATCAAGCAGGTGGGATCCTCTAAGTTGGCATAGAAATTTCTAGTATGGAATAATTTAAATAAGGTAGGAGTTATCTAGCTGATTGGATCCTCTAAGCTGGTTGCAAAATAGAACACTTAAGCTGACCTCGGAGGATCATTTGAGGAACACCCTTGTGATGCATGAGTAAGTTTAATATACTAGTAGTTTTAAATGTAATATTGAAGAGGGATCAAAAAGTACACAAAGTGGTAAAAAGGTGGCTATTTATATTATCTACTTCCATAAAAAATGAAGAGAGATAAAGTAAGAGAGAGAAAGACAAGGAAACAAAACCCCTCAAACCCGAAAAAAAAAACCTAGCTCTAAGAAAAAAATCCCCAATTCAATTTCGTACTAATCTGCCCCAAAATCGCTCAGAAAATGTTAACAACTACATGAAACCTCTGTTCTTAGTATTAATTATCACTAGTGGAAAAAAACGGAAGGGCTGCGGTCAAAACAGCCCTAAGGGCTGCGTTTTTGGCCAGCAGCCCTTTCCGTAGCAGCCCTTCACTAAAAGTGAAGGACTGCGGTTTAAAACCGCAGCCCTTCACAACCAAGAACCGCAGCCATTTTGACCCAAAAAAAAATAAAAAAAAAAATTCTTTTTTTTACTCGTAAATATATCAAAAAACCAAGAACATCACAAATTCTACAAACGAAATTTCTTTAACGTAGCAAAAATAGTATACACAAACTTTCACCACAAGAACATCAAATTAATTCCACAAAATAAAATAAAAAACCTAAAATACGAAAAAAAACGATCAAACAAATGACTTTACTAAACCTAAAATATCACAAATGACAAATAAATTAAAAAAATGATAAAAACTAAATCTGACCAAACCCTAGATCTGGATGCGACGACGACGAAGTTGGTGCCCGAAGTTGGCGCGCGAAGTTGGTGAGCGATGTTGATGCGCGATGTTGGTGAGCGATGTTGGTGCGCGATGTTGGTGAGCGAGGAGACGAGCGACGACGAGACGAGCAACGGGAGCGACGATGAGACGAGTGGTCCTCGCGAGGAGAGACGAGTGGTGCGCACGACGAGACGAGCGACGAGACGAGCAACGGGAGCGACGATGAGACGAGTGGTCCTCGCGAGGAGAGACGAGTGGTGCGCTCGACGAGACGAGTGGTGCGCGCAAGGAGATACGAGAGACAAGGGAGGAGAGGGCTGGGTTGTGGTGTGGTGGTGGTTTGAAACGAGGGAAGGCTGGTGGTTGAGGAATTAGGTCGTGAGATTTGTGAGAGAGGAGAGAGAATGAGGGATAGGAGATGGTGAGATTTGAGAAAATGAGGTTTAGAGCTTAACATTTTAAGCCCGCGCGAATTCCTTTCAACATTAAAAAAAAATGCCCACCGGGCGATAAAGGGTCATGGTTAGCCCAAAAACGCACCCTTCGTATACGAAGGGCTGCGTTTTTGGGCTAACCGCAGCCCTTCACCAAAAGGGCTGCGGTTACCTTGAAAACCGCAGCCCTTCATACAGTACGAAGGGCTGCGTTTTCTTGTTAACCGCAGCCTTTCACTAAAAGGGCTGCGGTTTCCTTGAAAACCGCAGCCCTTCATACACGAAGGGCTGCGTTTTCCAAAAAGCGCAGCCCTTGCAGCGCAGCCCTTCCTTTTTTTTCCCCTTGTGTATAGTTTTATGGTTGCCCAAATTTGGAGTTAAGAGGCTCCCTCTCTTATGTCAGTTGAGTGGTAGGAGTATAGCCATTAATAAGGCTATAAGCTGCTCGAGAGAGCTTTGTCAGGGCTACTTGGCTAGAGGTAGTGTTAATTCCTCTTTTTTCATCATTAATCCGTCTAATTCGCCTTCATTACGGATTAGGTGGCTCCAATTCCTGGGTTTCAAGTACAAATTTCGAGCTAGGGTTAGGGTTCAGTTTTTAGGTGATGGGAAATTTCATTTATTTCCCTCTTTCAGTGAGAGTGTCATTAATTTGATTTGGAGCTTTGTCATCGTTACTGGGTTAAGGATGGTATCTATTGTGCGATTTGTGAACTTTTGGATTGCTGCGTTTGGTTGTTTGTCCATAAGTATGAATTTCGCATTTAATGCGATAAGAAAGATCCCTGCTAGTTGGTGTTTTTACGGGACTTCATGGATTTGGCTCTTTTTCTTGCTCTATAAATACGTCTATGTTCAGGTAAAAATTACTACAAACTCTTTCTTAGCCTTAGTAAATTCTGTCTCTAAAAAGCTGGTGTCTATTAAAACACTCCTTAAAATTTTTATTTTGTTGGTTTGGTTATCTACTATGTCTAACCTTAAGTCCTTCAAAGATGCAATTTCGAAAGGAAATATTGGGGAAGAAGTAAGCCCTGCTAATGATTCTCCTGTTGGTAATGTCTCTGCTACCTCTGAGTCTTTTCTTGCTGATTTAAGTGATGTGTCTAAAGACCCCCTGGTCCTCCTTCTTTTCCTGAGGCAATTATTCTTGATGAATTACCTCAAGTTCAGAAAGATATTGTGGACTTATCTAAGTCTTGTTTAATTGGTAAAATGCTTGGTGATGCTGTTGATATGAGAACAAGTATTTCTAGAACTAGGGCAGACTGGAAATTCTGTAAGGGTGATGTTGAGTACTTGGATATGGGAAATGGTTGGGTGCTAATTCGTTTTACAAATCCTGGTGACTTATTTCTTGTTTGGTCTGATAGACCCTGGCATGTTCAGGGGGAACAGTTTGTCATTTATCCATGGAGGTCTCATTTTGATCCTTTTGTGGAAGAAATAAGGTGGGTAGATCTTTGGGTAAGGATCCCTAGAGTCCAGGCTGAGTTGTTAAACTTTGAATCTCTTGCTAATTTACTTGCTGCTAACAATGTGGGATCTCTAATAAGACTTGACCCTAGATCTTTATTGAGACATAAAATAAGGTTTGCTCGTGCATGTGTGAGAGTGGATATTACTGTTCCACTGGTATAATTTACTGAAATTAAAAGAGCTGGTGGGATGGATTATGGTTATATTATATGGTATGAGGACTTCTCTACTGGCTGCTCTTTTTGTGGTTGTGATGATCATATTATTGATAACTATGCTATTTTATTCCCTCCCAAGAAAAAAAGGAAAGTTATGTTGCTGCAAAATCCAAAGAAAAAATGGTTGGCAGAGTTTCTAGGTCATGCCAATAGGCATGAAATGCCTTCCACCACGGCTGAGCAAGCAAATGTGGTGGAGGCTAGGCCTAGGCATGTTTCTAGACCTTGTTTTGTTCCTCCTTCTGCTACTGGGTCTGGAGTGCATAAAAAATTCCCCTCTAAAGTATTTGCTGGTAGAGCTAAAGGTCTTGTTGCTAAGGGTGTGACTATTAATGAGCCTGCTGCTGAGGTTTCGGCCAAGAAAGCATTGATCTCTTTGCCAAAAGGTGATCTAAAAGGTAAACAAGTTCTACTTCCTCAGGCTATTGTTGATATTTACTCCTCTGATGATGAATCTGTAAGTGATGTTGTACTCCCTGCCCCCTCCGTTGCTGCTGGTGAGAATTCTTCTGCTCCTATGGTTGCGCATACTCCAATGCCCCATAGTGAGATTGGGCATCAGCCTCTCCCCCCTCCTCTGAACCAGGATACTATCTTAGCTCCAGTCCCTCTGAGAGTAATATATCCTGAAGATTTGTTTGATACTGACTATTTGCCTGCTGCCCCTTTTGAGAATGATGAAGGGGATGAATTTGCTGATCTCCTAGCTCAGTCTGATGTTGATGATGATACTTTTATTGTGGGAGACAAATATGATGATGATATGATAGATGATTATCTATCTCAACTTGAAAATTCATTTCATTCCATCAATTCTGATAACTCTTTGGTTAAGCAAATTGAGGGTATGGGGGTGGTAGAGGCTAGCCCTTCTGAAAATTTCTCATCTTCAAGTTCAGTAAAAAGGAGGAAGGGCATGGTTGAAGTAGATTCAGCATGCTCAGACCTGAAGAGGAGTAGGACTTAGTCCTAGCTTCTTCCCACCTGCTAATTAATTATGATCATAAGTAGTTGGAATGTGCAAGGTGCGAGGAGACACTTAGCCATGGAGGAAGTTAAAGTTTTTTGTAAATCTTATAAAATAAGTATAATGATGTTATGCGAAACTAAAGTGCCAAACCCTCCTTCTCAAGGATGTGTGAGGTATTGCGGTTTTAATCATGTAGACTTTCTTCCATCTTTTGGATTAGTAGGTGGTATGTGGATTTTGTGGAAAGATGACTTATGTAATCCTTTTAATCTCTCAGTTATTTGTAAGTCTTCCCGGTTTTGGGCTTGCACTATTGATCTATTAGCTTGTAATTTTAGTTTCCTCATTATTTTTATCTATGCTCCTCCTAATTATCATCTAAAATACGAATTTTGGGATGAATTAATTGCCTTTATTAAATTAAATTCTCTTCCCTACATTATTTTGGGAGATTTTAATGAGTTGAGTTCTCATCTAGACAAGAAAGGTGGGGCTGAATTTCGGTTCTCAAGACTTGCTTTAATGAATCACTTCTATTCCTCGTTTGATTGTGTTGAACTCCCATATGAAGGGAATCCTTTTACTTGGAGGAAAAATCGATCGGGACCTAATAATATTTTAGAGCGTCTAGATAAGGGGGGGTAGCAAGTCTTACTTTGTTAAATACTTTCCCTAATGCTAAAATCATTCACCATCCGTTTACCTCCTCGGATCACTGTCCAATTTCTTTGGACATTAAATCTATGAGTTCGTTAAAATCCCCGCCATTTAAGTTTCATGAATTATGGACAACTCGGAAAGATTTTGATACTCTAGTTAAAAAACTTGGTGTCAACGTTTTCAAGGATCAAATATGTATTGTTTAACTAGAAAATGTAAACTTTTGAAGCAAAACACTAAAAATTGGGCTACTACTCGGTTTGGTAACATAAATAGGCAATTAGAAAAAGTTGAAGAAGTTTTAAAAAAGGTCTAAGTAGATCTATTAGTGCATGATGGTTGTCCGAATTTAATTCATAAACAAAGTATTATGTTAGCAAAGCAAACTAGACTTTTGGAATTTCAAGATTCCGCCTGGAAAGTTAAAGCTAAATCGAATAATCTAAAGTTAGGAGATGCTAACATCAAATACTATCATGCATGTGCGTCCATTCGACGTAATCGCAATCTTATTACTTTAATTCTTGATGTTGCAGAAAATAAAATTACTCATCCAAAACTCATTGAAGAGTGTATTTCTGATGCATTCAAAAAAGATTTTCTTCCAATCCAAATGTCATTTTAACTATGAGAATGATTTCTCTTTATTAGAGTGTATTGTGACGGAAAATGATAATTCTGAATTATGTGCGGATGTCACGAAAGAAGAAGTTAAAAATGCCCTGTTCGATTTAGCTCCTGACAAGTCGCCTGGTCCTGATGGATATTCTCCTTTTTTCTTTCAAAAATATTGGTCTTTAGTAGGAAAGTCGGTCTTTAGAGCAGTTAAAGCTTTTTTCCATTCTGGGAAAATTCTAAAAGAAGTAAATCATACTTTTATTACTTGAATTCCAAAAATAGAATCACCTACTAATCCAAATCATTTTCGTCCAATTAGTTTGTGCTCTACGATTTATAAAATTATTTCAAAGATCATGGCAAACAGATTAAAAATAGTATTAGGAAGAATTATTCATCCTCTTCAAGGGGCCTTTGTTCCTGAAAGATTGATTCAGGATAATATTTTAATAGCTCATGAGGTTTTCCATTCTTTTAAAAACAAAAAAGGGAAGGAAGGTTGAATAGCAGTAAAACTTGATATGGAAAAAGCATATTATAGATTAGAATGGAAGTTTATTTATGCAACTTCAAAAATTAGGTTTTTGTGAAAAATGGTTATCCCGGCTTCACGAATGCATCTCTACGCTCTCTTTTTCGGTTCTCGTGAATGGTATCCCGGGGGATATGTTCTTTCCTTCTAGAGGTATTCGCCAAGGAGACCCTTTGTCTACATATATATTTATTTTATGTGCTGAAATTTTAGCTAGACAGCTGTTCCAAGCTAGTGAGAGGGGGACCAGATATATTGGTGTTACATTAGGCCACTCGAGAGTTACCATCCCGTTTTTGACTTTTGCGGATGATACAATGATTTTTGCTAAAGCCAGTAGGGATAGTTGTCACGTTATTAAAAATATTCTGGATAGCTACTGTTCTATGTCAGGTCAGTTAGTTAATTTCCATAAGTCAGCTTTTCAATGTTCTCCTAATACTCTTATAGATGGTATTTCTGAGTTTGCGGATATATTGCAAATGGAGGAATCCTCCTCTTTGGGAAATTATTTAGGTTGTCCGATAATTTCAAATAAGGTGACTAATGCTACTTTTTGTGATGTCTAAGAGAAAGTGTTTGCTCAACTTTCCAAATGGAGAGCTAATTCTTTATCTCAGGCAGGGCGTACAGTGTTGATCCAGGCTAACCTGGCAACAAAAGCTAATTTTCAGATGCAAAGCTTTGCTCTTCCTCTAACTATTTTGTCCTCTCTTGATAAGAGTTATAGAAACATCCTTTGGAATAAGGATCCTAACTCCAAATCTCCTAATCTGATTGGTTGGGACAAAGTTTGTAAGCCTAAAACATTTGGAGGTCTTGGGTTGAGAAAAGCTAAAATTAATAATATTGCTCTCCAATTAAAATTGCTTTGGAAAATTATTAAGATGCCAGATAATCTATGGGTTAAACTTGTTAAGAAAAAATATTTAAAGGAAGATGATCTTTTCTCCTACAAAACTAAAGCGAATGTTTCATGGCAATGGCGGAAACTTATGTCTTTCGTGTTCCGTTTAAAAGAGGATTAAGATGGGTTGTTGGCAATGGTTCTGAAATTGGTTTTTGGGGTGATAATTGGGTGTACAACTTTCCTATTAGTGATATTTGCCCTCCTGTTCATGGGACGGAAATTTTTGTGGTAAGCTATTTTATTTCTAAAGACAATCATTGGAAAACGGATGTTTTAGCCCAGTTTCTTCCTCAAAATATTGTTGAAGATATATTGAAAATTTTCATTCCTTTGAACATTGTGCATGATCGGTGTTTTTGGGGCCTTTCCCCTGATGGTGAATATTCAGTGAAATCAGGGGTCTCTCTTCTTCAAGGTCATGGGTTTTGTCCTCCAAATCAGGTTAGATATAGTTGGATTTGGTCTCTCTCTATCCCTCCTAAGATAAAAAAAAATTTATGGAAAATTTGTCAGAATGGCCTTCCAACAAAAAAAAGGTTGGAAATGAGCCACGTTTTTCTTCCTATGGATTGCGTTTTTTGTAATCATCACTCTGAAGATGACCTTCATTTGTTTGTGGAATGCCCATTTAGTTGTGATGTGATTAAGGTGGTAAATGAGGAGGGGTCCTTTTCTAAGTTACCTCGTTTAGAGTTGGGTTGGACATTTTTGGATCTATTATGTAAAGCTAAGAGTCTTATGAATGATTCTAATCTGAGCTTCTATGCTATTGTCTGGTGGTTCATCTGGTAAGCCCGTAATGGCATTATTTTTCGGCAAGACAGTTTCACTCTAGTTAAATTGGGGGCTATGATTAAAGCTTATATGAAAAATTTCTCTATTTTTCTCCTTGTGTCTTATAGTAGGAAAAAGGATTCTAGTGCTAATGCTCAGGTCAAGGTTAGTAGAGATAATCTAGCGTGGTCCCCTCCGCCGAAAATTTTTATCAAGTTAAACTTTGATGGTTCTAAGCTCCAGAATGGTAGGACAGCCTTTGGCTTTGTGATTAGAGATTCTTCTGGTAATTTGATTCTTAGTGGAGCCAATTCTCTGAACCCTACCTCTTCTATTCATGTTGCAGAGGCTTGGGGTCTCAGGGAAGATATTAGGGGAGCTCTCTCCTTAGGTGTTTCTAATATTTTTATTGAAGGTGATAATCTTGCGGTTATTCAGGCCATTAAACAAATTTGGAAAATTCCTTGGACAATTAGTACCCTAATTGCTGATGCCGGTGAGGACCTTAAGAAGTTCTCAAGTGTTAACATTAGTCATGTTTTTAGAGAAATGAATTTTGCTGCAGATTGGTTAGCAAATAGAGGTCATGCTCTTTCTAATCTGTGTTACTGGTTTGAATCTCCGGATATTGCGTTTTCCAAGATCATCCAAAAGGATGCTTTAGGGTGGCCTATCAATTGGGATCCCCCCTAGTTTTTTTCTTTCCTGCTTAAAAAAAAGGTGGCTATTTATAGTGATTTTTAGGCTCCCCACTTGGAGGGTTCGAAAGCCTCTCTAGTTCACGTGTCTTCTGATATTTTCAGGTCTAATAGTACAAAGCCTACTATATATAGCCCAAAGTATAAGACATTATCTTTAACCCCCTAGTGGTTAGAATCATGATGATCTTGCTGGCAGCCGACCCATATGGATAAGTCAGCAGAGTTATGAAAGGTACCACGTTGTATTAGGAGTAGGTCTTCTCTTCAAGCTCCTGGCGACTAATAATTAGCCGTTAGGAAAACTGAGTAGCATCCATACCATAATATTACTAATGATTTTCCACCAAATGTCCCCGAGCTTTCATACAGTTTACCATATATCGTCAAACTTTTGTAAATTCACCAAATGTCCCCCGACTTTAATACAATCACAATACATTCCCTTAATGGCTAATGTACGTCAATTATGTTAGTCATTAACCCCCTCACCAACTTAATTAATCCCTAATTAACTCTAATCCATAATTAACCCCAACTCTCTATTTATGCATAACTCCCTTTCATCTTCTTTCTATATCCACCCCATCCCCCTCCCCTTCTACCACCCTATATACCAAAAACCCAGCCCTGACAACCTCTTTTGGGAAAATAACTTTTCTATTTGTTGTGCGGTCACTTGGATGCGATGAGGGTGTTGAGGGGGTTGATTATGAAAGCAGAGATCTCTGTTTCTGTCAAAAGCCTCGTTGCAAAGACCCATCATATTCAAGACCTAGTGGGATGAATTTTTTTTGCTAAGTAAGAAAATTTTATATCCACGTCAAAAAACAACTTTTTACAAACTATACTTTCCCCTAGGGTGAGCAAACCAACTAGGTTGGACTCCTCAACACCAAGGAGGAACAAAATAAACTATACATCATTAATACTTAAACTTTCTAACCACAACGAATCTCTTTGAGTGATCTTACTAGGATAACCTATCTTATCTCTTATTTTAACCATATTCTACAGTCTTCTCACCACTACTTAAGGCCTCCAAATAGTATGATTCCAAAGAGCTTCATTCTCACCAACCAAATAGGATATACTAGCCTAGTCAAGGTTACGTTGTAGCAATTACCTTCTTTTAAATTGTGATATTCCGCTCCTACCAAGAAATACCAGCAATCTTTTGAAAAAGATCTTGTGCAAAATTAATTTCTAGCCATGTCTTCATCATATTTAGGTATTTGACAGCATAAGCACACCTAAAGAACAAGTGTTTATGAGATTTAACTCCATTCACATACATCATACACTGAGCTAAATCTACAACTCCAATTTGCGTGAGCCTATCTGAAGTTCTCAGCCTCTGGATGCATCACTAACCTGCTTATCACTCGGTGTTTTGGAATTAAAATCTTATTTCAAATATATTTATCCCTGTGCACCTTCTCGGCTTCTCCTGTCATCTTCTAATACATTTATTTTACACTGAATTTAGCTATTTATCGGAAAACCTATAGAGTATAGTATGACTTCGGTTCATCTTTAACCTTACAGATAGAGAATGTAATGGATCTTGGATCCGACTCGGATCCGATGATCCAGATCCGTTTGGAAGGATCTGGATCCTAAAAATTTAGAACACATCTGGGTCTAGTCGTTAGAATGCGGATCCGGTTTCGGATCTTATCCTGAGACCCGGACCTAGATCCATGGATCCATCTTTAGTTTTTAAAAAGGCTGGATAAGTTTATATAAATAAACCTCGTATGCCAAAAACCCTAAACTCGGTGCCTCCCTCTCCTCTGTCTCTTCAATCCTCCCCGCTTCTCTCTATCTCTCCTTAGTCCTCCCCCTTTTCGATGTCTAGACGGCCACCGCACCGCCGGCCCTCTATGGCTCCACCGCATCACCTCCCATTCTCTCGCTTCTCCCTTTCATCTTCGTCGCTGGTTTTGATACGTGGTTTCGATGCCCTTCTTCCTTGGTGATTTTAAAGCCCTTTTTCGTCGGTGATTTCGAAGCTCTCTTCAATGGTGGTTTTGATTTCCTTCTTTGTCGGTAGTATACGAGCTCTTCATTTGCTCTGTTCTATGTAAATTATAAATATGTAATCTAAAAAGTTTATTTTTGTATAATTAACCGTAGCTTTTAGTTTAGTGAATGTTAGAATTGGATGTTGTGTTTGATTTGAATTTCAGTGAGTGTTGAATTGTAATTTTCTTCTACATTATATTGTGTATTTTTTGAGTTGAATTTATAATTTGTTGTTGAATTATGATTTGGTAAATAAATTAGGGTTTGAGATTTTAATTTATGTATTGTATTAGAAGATTATATGTGAAAAAATAATCTTTTAGGGATGGATACGTTTTGGACCCGGATTTGTAGGATCCGTCGGATCTGGATATGGGTCCAACTTTTTCAAACCCGATGAATCCGGGTCGGATCAGGATCTGGGTCAACCTGGACCTGGTCCAGATCCGACCCGTTGCCATCCCTACTTACATATTTGTCTCCAGTACCAACAACTATCCAAGGGAGGAGTGTACTCTTCATATCAAAGAGGTTTTTCACGAAAAAATATGTGTGTCTTTGCTTGCTTGTTTATGTTGTTGAATTGATTATCGTGTTGTGGTTATTGGTTGATACTATTGGAGAATTCTGATTTTGGGAGATAGATCATGTTTATGGTGATTTTAGTGTGACTTTGAACTTACTAGAAGTAAGAACTTGCTAGTTGTGTTTGTTCTTGTCACTTGAATATTTTTGCAAGAGGTGTATTTTCCTCAACAATGTGAACATTATTGTGGAATGCAAATAGTAGAATTTTGAGTGATTGAATTTAGAGTTGTAAATTTATAAAAGAGAAAAGGTTATATGCTTCTGAAGTTATACCTACTTTTTAAAAATGATTTTACCATGATTAAAGAAAGGAGGGGAAGAGAAATGTTGGGGGAGGTGGTGGATGTAAAGGAAGCCAAGAAGCAGTTGTTATTTTCGCTTCCAATGATACTCACAAATGTGTTCTAGAATCTAATTCCTTTGGTCTCAGTTATGTTCGCGGGTCATCTCGGTCACATACAACTTGTTGAGTCTACTCTTGCCAATTCCTGGGCTACTGTTATGCGTTTTTGTTTAATGGTAGGATTTATGTCTTTTCTTTCTTTAAAACTTTGGTTTCACAGTTTTCAAGTACAATATTAAAGTTATTTTATTTTTGTTGGTGTCGAGAGAATTACAAGGCCAATTGATATATGTAGACTGGATTTGATCCCCAGTCATGGTCACCACTTTCTAAGACTTTAACCAAATAAGCTAGTTGACATATACTTCGCGTTGTTTTTTTATAGTATGAGTTCATTCCCTGTTATCTTAAATTAGATCCTGCAAAAGGGGGTTAATCATATAAAAGTTGTTGATTCTAAATATGATTACATTTATTTTGAAAAATACTTTCATAAGTGTTCCCGTATGGAATAAGTTATGGTAGGAGTTATCAAGTTGGTGGGATCCTCTAAGTTGGCATAGAAATTTCTAGTATGGAATAAATTAAATAAGGTAGGAGTTATCTAGCTGATTGGATCCTCTAAGCTGGTTGCAAAACAGAACACTTAAGCTGACCTCGGAGGATCATTTGAGGAACACCCTTGTGATGCATGAGTAAGTTTAATATAAAAGTAGTTAAAATGTAATATTGAAGAGGGATCAAAAAGTACACAAAGTGGTAAAAAGGTGGCTATTTATAGTGATTTTTAGGCTCCCCCCTTGGAGGGTTCGAAAGCCTCACTAGTTCACGTGTCTTCTAATATTTTCAGGTCTAATAGTACAAAGCCTACTATATATAGCCCAAAGTACAAGACATTATCTTTAACCCCCTAGTGGCTAGAATCATGATGATCTTGCTGGCAGCCGACCCATATGGATAAGTCAGCAGAGTTATGAAAGGTACCACGTTGTATTAGGAGTTGGTCTTCTCTTCAAGCTGCTGACGACTAATAATTAGCCGTTAGGAAAACTGAGTAGCATCCATACCATAATATTACTAATGATTTTTCACCAAATGTCCCCGAGCTTTCATACAGTTTACCATATATCGTCAAACTTTTGTAAATTCACCAAATATCCCCCGACTTTTATACAATAACACAACATTCCCCTAATGGCTAATGTACGTCAATTATGTTAGTCATTAACCCCCTAACCAACTTAATTAATCCATTATTAACCCTAACTCTCTTTTTATGCATAACTCCCTTGCATCTTCTTTCTATATCCACCCCATCCCCCTCCCCTTCTACCACCCTATATACCAAAAACCCACCCTGACAACCTCTTATGGGAAAATAACTTTTCTATTTGTTGTGCGGTCACTTGAATGCCATGAGGGGGTTGATTATGAAAGCAGAGATCTCTACATCTGTCAAAAGCCTCGTTGCAAAGACCCATCATATTCAAGACCTAGTGGGATGAATTGTTTTTGCTAAGTAAGAAAATTTTATATCCACGTCAAAAAACAACTTTTTACAAACTATACTTGCCCCTAGGGTGAGCAAACCAACTAGGTTGGACTCCTCAACACCAAGGAGGAACAAAATAAACTATACATCATAAATACTAAAACTTTCAAACCACAAAGAATCTCTTTGAGTGATCTTACTAGGATAACCTATCTTATCTCTTATTTTAACCATATTCTGCAGTCTTCTCACCACTACTCAAGGCCTCCAAATAGTATGATTCCAAAGAGCTTCATTCTCACCCACCAAATAGGATATACTAGCCTAGTCATGGTTACGTTGTAGCAATTACCTTCTTTTAAATTGTGATCTTCTGCTCCTACCAAGAAATACCAGCAATCTTTGAAAAAAGATCTTGTGCAAAATTAATTTCTAGCCATGTCTTCATCATACTTAGGTATTTGACAGCATAAGCACACCTAAAGAACAAGTGTTTATGAGATTTAACTCCATTCACATACATCATACACTGAGCTAAATCTACAACTCCAATTTGCGTGAGCCTATCTGAAGTTCTCAGCCTCTGGATGCATCACTAACCTGCTTATCACTCGGTGTTTTGGAATTAAAATCTTATTTCAAATATATTTATCCCTGTGCACCTTCTCGGCTTCTCCTGTCATCTTCTAATACATTTATTTTACACTGAATTTAGCTATTTATCGGAAAACCTAGAGAGTATAGTATGACTTCGGTTCATCTTTAACCTTACAGATAGAGAATGTAATGGATCTTGGATCCGACTCAGATCCGTTGATCCAGATCCGTTTGTAAGGATCTGGATCCTAAAAATTTAGAACACATCCGGGTCTAGTCGTTAGAATGCGGATCCGGTTCCGGATCTTATCCTGTGACCCGGACCCAGATCCATAGATCCATCTTTAGTTTTTAAAAAGGCTGGATAAGTTTATATAAATAAACCTCGTATGCCAAAAACCCTAAACTCGGTGCCTCCCTCTCCTCTCTCTCTTCAATCCTCCTGCTTCTCTCTCTCTCCTTAGTTCTCCCCCTTCTCGATGTCTAGACGGCCACCGCACCGTCGGCCCTCTATGGCTCCACCGCATCACCTCCCATTCTCTCGCTTCTCCCTTTCATCTTCGTCGCTGGTTTTGATACGTGGTTTCGATGCCCTTCTTCCTTGGTGATTTTAAAGCCCTTTTTCGTCGGTGATTTCGAAGCTCTCTTCAATGGTGGTTTTGATTCCCTTCTTTGTCGGTAGTATACGAGCTCTTCATTTGCTCTGTTCTATGTAAATTATAAATATGTAATCTAAAAAGTTTATTTTTGTATAATTAACCGTAGCTTTTAGTTTAGTGAATGTTAGAATTGGATGTTGTGTTTGATTTGAATTTCAGTGAGTGTTGAATTGTAATTTTCTTCTACATTATATTGTGTATTTTTTGAGTTGAATTTATAATTTGTTGTTGAATTATGATTTGGTAAATAAATTAGGGTTTGAGATTTTAATTTATGTATTGTATTAGAAGATTATATGTGAAAAAATAATCTTTTAGGGATGGATACGTTTTGGACCCGGATTTGTAGGATTCGTCGGATCTGGATATGGGTCCAACTTTTTCAAACCCGATGAATCCGGGTCGGATCAGGATCTGGGTCAACCTGGACCTAGTCCAGATCCGACCCGTTGCCATCCCTACTTACATATTTGTCTCCAGTACCAACAACTATCCAAGGGAGGAGTGTACTCTTCATATCAAAGAGGTTTTTCATGTAAAAATCCGTGTGTCTTTGCTCGCTTGTTTATGTTGTTGAATTGATTATCGTGTTGTGGTTATTGGTTGATACTATTGGAGAATTCTGAATTTGGGAGATAGATTATGTTTATGGTGATTTTAGTGTGACTTTGAACTTACTAGAAGTAAGAACTTGCTAGTTGTGTTTGTTCTTGTCACTTGAATATTTTTGCAAGAGGTATATTTTCCTCAACAATGTGAACATTATTGTGGAATGCAAATAGTAGAATTTTGAGTGATTGAATTTAGAGTTGTAAATTTGTAAAAGAGAAAAGGTTATATGCTTCTAAAGTTATACCTACTTTTTAAAAATGATTTTACCAGGATTAAAGAAAGGAGGGGAAGAGAAATGTTGGGGAAAGTGGTGGATGTAAAGGAAGCCAAGAAGCAGTTGTTATTTTCGCTTCCAATGATTCTCACAAATGTGTTCTAGAATCTAATTCCTTTGGTCTCAGTTATGTTCTCGGGTCATCTCGGTCACCTACAACTTGCCAATTCCTGGGCTACTGTTATGCGTTTTTGTTTAATGGTAGGATTTATGTCTTTTCTTTCTTTAAAACTTTGGTTTCACAGTTTTCAAGTACTATATTAAAGTTATTTTATTTTTGTTGGTGTCGAGAGAATTACAAGGCCAATTGATATATATAGACTGGATTTGATCCCCAGTCATGGTCACCACTTTCTAAGACTTTAACCAAATAAGCTAGTTGACATATACTTCGCGTTGTTTTTTTATAGTATGAGTTCATTCCTTGTTATCTTAAATTAGATCCTGCAAAAGGGGGTTAATCATATAAAAGTTGTTGATTCTAAATATGATTACATTTATTTTGAAAAATACTTTCATAAGTGTTCCAGTATGGAATAAGTTATGGTAGGAGTTATCAAGTTGGTGGGATCCTCTAAGTTGGCATAGAAATTTCTAGTATGGAATAAATTAAATAAGGTAGGAGTTATCTAGCTGATTGGATCCTCTAAGCTGGTTGCAAAACAAAACACTTAAGCTGACCTCGGAGGATCATTTGAGGAACACCCTTGTGATGCATGAGTAAGTTTAATATACAAGTAGTTAAAATGTAATATTGAAGAGGGATCAAAAAGTACACAAAGTGGTAAAAAGGTGGCTATTTATAGTGATTTTTAGGCTCCCCCCTTGGAGGGTTCGAAAGCCTCACTAGTTCACGTGTCTTCTAATATTTTCAGGTCTAATAGTACAAAGCCTACTATATATAGCCCAAAGTACAAGACATTATCTTTAACCCCCTAGTGGCTAGAATCATGATGATCTTGCTGGCAGCCGACCCATATGGATAAGTCAGCAGAGTTATGAAAGGTACCACGTTGTATTAGGAGTTGGTCTTCTCTTCAAGCTGCTGACGACTAATAATTAGCCGTTAGGAAAACTGAGTAGCATCCATACCATAATATTACTAATGATTTTTCACCAAATGTCCCCGAGCTTTCATACAGTTTACCATATATCGTCAAACTTTTGTAAATTCACCAAATGTCCCCCGACTTTTATACAATAACACAACATTCCCCTGATGGCTAATGTACGTCAATTATGTTAGTCATTAACCCCCTAACCAACTTAATTAATCCATTATTAACCCTAACTCTCTTTTTATGCATAACTCCCTTGCATCTTCTTTCTATATCCACCCCATCCCCCTCCCCTTCTACCACCCTATATACCAAAAACCCACCCTGACAACCTCTTATGGGAAAATAACTTTTCTATTTGTTGTGCGGTCACTTGAATGCCATGAGAGGGTTGATTATGAAAGCAGAGATCTCTGCATCTGTCAAAAGCCTCGTTGCAAAGACCCATCATATTCAAGACCTAGTGGGATGAATTGTTTTTGCTAAGTAAGAAAATTTTATATCCACGTCAAAAAACAACTTTTTACAAACTATACTTGCCCCTAGGGTGAGGAAACCAACTATGTTGGACTCCTCAACACCAAGGAGGAACAAAATAAACTATACATCATAAATACTAAAACTTTCAAACCACAAAGAATCTCTTTAAGTGATCTTACTAGGATAACCTATCTTATCTCTTATTTTAACCATATTCTGCAGTCTTCTCACCACTACTTAAGGCCTCAAAATAGTATGATTCCAAAGAGCTTTATTCTCACCCACCAAACGGGATATACTAGCCTAGTCATGGTTACGTTGTAGCAATTACCTTCTATTAAATTGTGATCTTCCGCTCCTACCAAGAAATACCAGCAATCTTTGAAAAAGATCTTGTGCAAAATTAATTTCTAGCCATGTCTTCATCATACTTAGGTATTTGACAGCATAAGCACACCTAAAGAACATGTGTTTATGAGATTTAACTCCATTCACATACATCATACACTGAGCTAAATCTACAACTCCAATTTACGTGAGCCTATCTGAAGTTCTCAGCATCTGGATGCATCACTAACCTGCTTATCACTCGGTGTTTTGGAATTAAAATCTTATTTCAAATATATTTATCCCTGTACACCTTCTCGGCTTCTCCTGTCATCTTCTAATACATTTGTTTTACACTAAATTAAGCTATTTATTGGAAAACCTAGAGAGTATAGTATGACTTTGGTTCATCTTTACCCTTATAGATAGAGATGGTAATAGATCTTGGATCCGACCCGGATCCGTTGATCCAGATCTGTTTGTAAGGATCTGGATCCTAAAAATTTAGACCCGACACATCCGGGTCCAGTCGTCAGAATGCGGATTCGGTTCCTGATCTGATCCTGAGACCCGGACCCAGATTCATAGATCCATCTTTAGTTTTTAAAAAGGCTGGATAAGTTTATATAAATAAACCTCGTATGCCAAAAACCCTAAACTCGGTGCCTCCCTCTCTGATACGTGTCGTTTATCGTATTAAATTAAAACCTATTTTATTCCTTCAAAAATATTAACAAGTAGTAAAATGGCAAGAAAGGGCCGATCCCACGGAGAGACTACAAAATTCCTAAACTCAAAATTTAACTAAGAAAAATACTATTTACACAAACAAGCGAGATTATACAACTATTTACTTATTTACATAGATTTGGGGGGTTTAAGATACTACAAACTACTAAAACTAAGTAAAAATAAAACTAATCTTCTATCTACAAGTGATGACAAGCTAACCATTAAGCACATAACTTAAAATATTTAACCTTTTAATAGTGAACCTGGGTCACACACGATTAGTTGCAAACATAATATGACAGATTAATGTTAGGAATTTTGCTAGCAAAATTTCCCCTTCTCCCTCTTCTCCAATCTACCCAAGTGAAATTAACGCAACCCACTATGACTAAATGAGTGGCAATAGCTAACTTTAAACTAAGCCAAAGTTAACACTTAACAATCCTACCATCGCTAGTAATTCGCAACTAGCAAAAATTCAGATTCTTAGCATTAAGAACTATCAACCCAATCAATCAAAACACATAGATGTATTGATTAACTTGATCAAATTATACTCTACTTTAAACTGGAATTATGTCGCAAATTCTAATTTAAAATAGTTACTACCCGGATTACGTAATCCGTACTAGGACAAATTATGTAATTAGCATAAGAACACACTATATACTCAAAAGATAGCAATTAAGCATAAAAATGTAATCTTTATTAGCAAGAACAAGTATAATTTGAATATCATATCAAGATTTGAACTAACAATGTAAATACTAGAATTTAAAGACCCAAAAACATAATTGAAAAATTAAATAATCAAAGTACAAGATCCTAATTTGTGAATATAAATTTCTGGATAAATCTAAAGAGATTGAAGGAGAGAGAAGAACTTATAATTTATCCCCGGAAAATCGCTGCTCGACTTCGGTTTCGACACCTCCGACGACCCCGACTCTCACTTTTCCTCGCTGCACAGTAGCTGGACGGCGATGGACTATTGTTCCTCCACTTCAAACCCTCAATCTTTGCCCCGAGATTTCACTCTCCAACTCCCTTTATTTTTAATCAAAAAGCCTCTCAAGCTTGCTTCCCTTCTCCACCGAGTAAACCAAAGTATTTGTAGTAGAGTAGTGCCAAATTCCCCTCCCAAGATGATCGAATTTCATCCCTAGATTTACGCAATGTCTATCTATCTCTTAATGTTTTCAATTTCCCAACTGAAATAGAGAACCTAATATGATAGAATTTGAGTAATTGTAGAAGATATAATTTTTCCATGTTTCCTTCATGTACTGGAGGGAAGAAGAGAAGGAGTTGATATTTTGTTTTGGCTGGCGACGTACTGTGCTCTCTTGGTCTCCAATTCCAAGCTGAAATTAGGGACTAAATACATAATAAATAGCACACTTATCAAATTCCCCCACACTTATGGTCGACCTCGATCAAAACACTACTAAAGTAAAAATTCAAACAATACCAAGAAAGTAATAAACCTAACTCACTGTCGTAGGAATAACGATTGCACTTAGCATGTGCAACAAGCCCTTTAAACCCCTAGGCTACCCTAGTGGACGAGTAAGGTCTCGTGAGGATTTCCAGATGGCATACCCACAAAGCCTTATTAACATAGGTTTTCAAACCAATTAGCAACACATGGATAACTAAATGCAAGACCTAATATACCACCTTAATTTTCTTTGTCGGAAATAACTAAATTAGATAAGCACACTACAAGAAACTAAAACATTATAAGTTAGTCAGAAAAACATTGAGAAAATGTTAGTGGAGATGTCATACTCTTAGTGTTTAAACAATCGAACTATCAAATCTCATAATAATTCATGAACTAATTGTTATCTTCACAATTCAAAAATATCTAGCATGAATCCACACTTGTATGCGTATCAAGTTCAATAAATAGACCATCACAGGTATAAATAAAACACTCAACTCTCATGTGTTTGGGGTTAAATAATATTCACTCAAACCTATAGCCAAGTCGACTCAAAATGAAGTATATTTATTTAAACTTGACTATCGTCTCAATTCTCCACTTGGAAATGACATAATGCATAAAGATCAAAAGGTCTTTCAAAAGCTTGTAACGTGGCTAAGGTTAAAGGGTAGGAATAATATTTAGAAATGTGGAGTTAATTAGAAGCCAAACTAAAGGGAGCAAAAATACATGACTTAAGATGTTCCAGTCACAACAAACTCCATTTATACATTAAATATCATACTCCAATTTTTTTCTTTTTTTTCATATCATCCACCATATCGTTCACAAGTAATGCAATAACGACACTTATACGGATTTTTCATAACATTTTCACCTTTCTATGACTTTCAAAAATTTATTTCCTTTGATTTTGTTTTTTCTCAAATATTTTTTTTCAATTTCATAACCCTTGTTTTCTCCTTTTTTTTTTTCTTTTTCAATATGTCTCCACTATAACGTAAACTTACAATACAAACTCAATATAATAACTCCTCTTAGCCAAGCTTAGGTATAATATGTAGCAGGCCGCAGGTTTGTAATGTATGGTTAGCAAATAAACACGGATTTTAAGGCTCAAAAGGGCTAAAGAAAGGTAAATATTATATGAAAGAAAATCTCTGAGGCTTAAAAAAATGAAAAGAACGCCTAAATCATTTCTTCATAGCATTTGTCACAAAAGTCTCAAAGAGTACCAAGTCAAGTTCAAGAGCCATGCTTCATTGAGGAACTATCACACAAGAAAGAAAATAATGAGACTGATGCAGATGTGTCAGTCTAATAGGCTCAGAAGCTCACATGGTTTTGGTCTATTTATCTAGCCAGCTTATTTAAGAGAAGCAAAATAATTTCTTTTTCAATTGTATTATAAATCTCTCAAGTTCGACTATTATATTCCAATTATATAACTCTCCCAAAATCTTTAATTCAAAATTTTATTTTATTTCAAAAACAAGTTAGATTAGAGTTTCTTATCAACTTACTAATAGCCATTCCTTAGGAAGTTACGACGTGGAAATCCTAAATTACATGCAAATAAAGTCCTAAAACTAATGCAAGTAAAAGCACAAATTTTTTTTTATAGTAATTAAGTACAATGAAAATTCTACAGAAAATTTAGCAGCACTTCCCCTCCCTAAAACTGAACATATCTCAATTTTTATATTAATCACATACTGCTAGCATAATACACAATCCATCCTAAGGTTTCGCCAATTCACCAAATTTCCAGCTCAAAATAGAAGATTTTCATAATCCCCCCACACTTAGAATCAACATTGTCCTCAATGGAGAATAAGTCAAGAGATAGAACAAGAAACTTAGTTGGTTAGTCAATGATGGTGATGTAGTTGTCATGGGACCAGAATGTTATAATTGCATACGAACGTCAGCGCCGAGTATATACTAGCATGTTGATCCATAAAGTTCTGCCAACATAGTATAACAAACGTACAACTGCAATGTGACGACATTAAAGTATAAGTGCCAGCTGTTTAGCGAAATCACAATAGAATGTTTTATGCACATAGATCCGTATTAGGAAGAATATTGTAAGCAGCCGCTATATGAGGGAATATGGCGAACTCTAATTGCAGAAGTCAATAACTAAAGTAACTAAGAAAAAATTGAAAGCAAAAAGTGTAGCTTGGGTTGCCTCCCAACAAGCGCCTTTGGTTCACGTCGTTGGCTCGACGTACTCCTATTTCGTCTAGAGCTTCTCAAGGGAGATTTCTTCTATGCCCAGGACCTGTACTTGATCATAAAATGGTTTGAACCTGTGACCATTAACCTTAAAAACTTTATTAGTATCCAAACTCGTGATCATAACAGCACCATGAGGAAAAAATTCAGTCACAAGAAAGGGTCCAAGCCATCGAGATTGAAGCTTTCCAGGAAATAATCGTAAACGAGCATTATATAACAAGACCTTCTGTCCAACTTTAAATGTTTTCCTAGCTATCATTTTGTCATGGAAAGCCTTAGTCTTTGCTTTATCAATCTTAGCATTTTCATAAGATTCTAACCTTAATTCCTCTAATTCAAGTAGCTGCACCTTTCTATATTTTCCAAAGATCATCATAATCTAGGTTACATTGCTTCACTGCCCAGAATGATTTGTGTTTGATTTCTACAGGCAAGTGACACGGTTTACCAAAAACAAGTCTATAAGGAGACATGCCTAGCGGTGTTTTATATGCAGTTCTATATGCCCATAACGCATCACCTAGTCGAAGGCTCCAATCTTTCCTATTTGGGTTGACCATTTTTTCTAGAATAACTTTTATTTCCCTATTAAACACTTCCACTTGGCCACTGGTCTGTGGGTGATATGCAGTAGCTACTCTATGGGTCACATGATATTTTTCAAGCAAAGCACCAAATGTTTTATTACAAAAGTGAGTCCCTCTATCACTTATAATAGCTTTAGGCATGCCAAATCTATTAAAAATGCGACTCTTAACAAACTTTACCACTGTTTTAGCATCATCGGTTATTGTAGCATTTGCCTCTACCTATTTAGACACATAATCAACAGAAAGAATGATGTATACATTACCAAAAGAAGAGGGAAAAGGCCCCATAAAATCTATACCCCATACATCAAATATTTCACAAATCAATATACCAGATTGAGGCATTTCATTCCTTTTAGATAAATTTCCGAGTCTTTTAGCAACGTTCACATGACTTACGTAACAAATAGGCATCTTTATAAAGTGTAGGCCAATATAAACCACATTCAAGAACCTTATGAGCAGTCCTTTGAGGACCAAAATGTCCACTTTCAAGACTATGACAGAAAGTAAGAATCGAAGCATATTCAGATTTGTCTACGCATTTCCTAATTACTTGGTCAGAGCATGATTTCCACAGGTAAGGATCATCCCAAAAGTAATACTTTGAATCAGATTTAATCTTTTCTTTTTTAGCTCTAGACAAAGTAGGAGAGAATGTGCTAGTCACCAAATAATTAACCATATCAGCATACTAAGGAGTTTCAACATGATGCATTGAAAGTAGTTGTTCATCAGGAAAGAATTCAGTCATTAAAGGCCAATCATCTCTAGGAACAATTCTACTAAGGTGGTCAGCAACGAGATTTTCAACACCCTTCTTATCTCTAATTTCTAAGTCAAACTCTTGTAACAAAAGCATCCACCTAAGCAAACGAGGTTTTGATTCTCTCTTTTTCAAAAGATAATTTAGAGCTGAATGGTCAGAATAAACAATCACATGTGTGCCTAGTAAATAAGGTCTAAACTTTTCCAAAGCAAAAATGACAAAGATACATCTCTTTTTCGATTACGAGTATAATTGCATTGGGAATAATCTAGTGATTTAGAAGCATAATGGATCACATATGATTCTTTATCTTTCTTTTGACCTAAAACAAGACCTATGGTCTTATCACTAGCGTCACACATGATTTCAAAAGGTAAAGTCCAATCGGGTGGTCGAATCATAGGTGCACTAGTCAATTTTTCTTTCAACTCATCAAAAGCCTTTTTACATTCATCATTAAAGTCAAAAGTGGCATCTTTAGCAAGCAAAACACACAAGGGGGATGCAATTTTGGAAAAATTCTTAATAAAGCGTCTATAGAAGCCAGCATGCCCTAAAAATGATCTAACTTCACGAACACATGTAGGATATGGTAATGAACTAATGACATCTATTTTAGCCTTATCAACCTCTAAGCCCTTAGCACTTACAATATGTCCAAGCACTACACCTTGCTCTACCATAAAATGACATTTTTCAAAATTCAACACAAGGTGAGTTTCAACACATCTTTTCAAAATACGAGACAAACCATGGAGGCATCTATCAAAAGAATCACCAAAAACAGTAAAATCGTCCATAAACACTTCAATGTCGTGTTCAATCAAATCGAGAAGATACTCATCATACAACGCCGAAAAGTTCCAGGGGCATTGCATAATCCAAAATGCATTCTCCTAAAGGTAAATGTACCAAAAGGGCGAGTAAATGTGGTTTTATCTTTATCTTCAAGGGCTATGGGTACTTGAGTATAACCAGAATAGCCATCAAGAAAGCAAAAGAATGATCGACCAGCAAGTTTTTCTAGCATTTGGTCAATAAAGGGAAAAGGGAAATGATCTTTTCTAGTAGCTTGATTAAGCTTCCTATAGTCAATGCGCACCCTCCATCCATTAGACACTCTAGTTGGAACAAGCTCCCCTTTAGAATTTTCAACAACAGTTATTCCACTCTTTTTAGGGACCACATGAACAGGACTTACCCATTGAGAATCAGAAATAGGATAAATCACGTCTGCATCTAACCACTTAAGGATTTCCTTTTTAACTATCTCCATCATGGAAGGGTTTAACCTACGTTGAGCTTCTCTAGTGGGTTTAGCATCTTTTTCAAGGAAAATTCTATGCATGCACAAGGTGGGACTAATTCCTTTTATGTCGCCTAAAGTCCATCCTATAGCTTCCTTGTGGTGTTTTAGCACATTTATCAATTTATCTTCTTGAGATTGACTAAGAGCATTTGAAACAATCACGGGTAAAGTCTCATTATCACCTAAATAAACATATTTCATATTAGAGGGAAGTGGTTTCAACTCTAATTGAGGGGCTTTGACAATAGAAGGGATTAGTTTAGGCACGACAATGGCAAAGAAAGATCAAAATCATCTTTTTTAGCATTCTCGCGAATCAAGACTAGCCATTTCGGACACTGGTTACTAAAGAATTAGACATTTTAGTTTCCTTACTATCATTAAAATGATTAGTCTCAAACAATTTTTCACACCACTTATCAAAAACTTCCTGTGCCATCCAAATCAAAAGCATCAAAAGAATCAATAGAACTAACATTATTGATATCACTTGGGTATCTCATAGCATCAAAAATATTAAACTTAATTATTTCACCATCAAATTCCATTGTCAAATTTCCCTCATGAATATCAATTTTAGTCTTAGAAGTTTTCAAGAAAGGTCTTCCCAACAAGAAAGGAACATTATCGGTTCTATCACCCATATCAAGTACATAAAAATCAAGCAAGAAAGACTAATTCATTTACTTGAACCAAGACATCTTCTAAAACTCCAATGGGAAATGCATTCGACCTATCGCCTAACCGAATAACAATATCAATTTTAGACAAAGATCCCACATTTAAAGTATCATAGACAGATTTGGGCATAACATTAATGGAAGCTCCTAAATCTAGCATGCATCTTTCAAATTTAGAATTACCAATTTTGCAAGGAATAGAAAACATGCCAAGATCTTTACATTTAAGGGGGAGCTTCTTTTGAATCACATCTCGAAATATTTTCCCCCATACGTACCTTTTTAGAAGGGCGAAATTGTCTTTTGTTAGTACAAAGTTCCTTAAGAAACTTTGCATAACGGGGAACCTGTTTAATAGCATCAAGTAAAGGAATATTGACTTCAACTTTCCTAAAAGTCTCAAGAATTTCATTGTCAATAGTCTATTTCTTAGCTTTAGCAAATCTGGAAGGGAAAGGGGGCACATCTTTAAAACGAGAAACATCAGTTTCAGAATTAACATTACTCTTTCCTTCATGTTCTTTTCTACTCTCTTCTTCTCCATTTCCCCCTATATTAAGTCCATCATGAGGTTTAACTTCTATCTCTTTTTCAATCTCCCGACTCTTTATCTTCGGTTCACTCAACTCTTTCCCACTCCTAAGGGTCACAGCCTTGGCATTTTCTTTTGGGTTAGGAAGTGGTTGAGATGGTAGTTTACATGAAAGTTGAGTTTCTAGGTTACTTAGAGAAGTACAAATTTGTCCTATTTGAGTATTTATGTGATGAAGGTGATTATCGCTTTCTTTTGATACTCGACTCCATGGTTGTGAACTTGACCTATTTGAGTAGTTAATTGCTTAACAAAGTCTTCTAATGATGGGCCAGAAGATTGGGGTGGAGGATTTTGCTGCCCAAATTGCCTAGGTTGATTAGTTTGTGCAAATTGTGGTCTAGTTCCATACCTAAAATTTAGGTGATCTCTCCAACCTTCATTATAAGTCTGTGAATACGGATCATATTTTCTTTGAGTTAAAAAACCACCTAAGGCATTAACATCTTCGCTTGCAAAGTAGGACAAGCATCGTAGCATGAGAAAACTCGAACATATACCACATACTCTAGCTTTAGACTCATTACTAACAACAATTTTAGACACTAAAGTGGTCAAAGTAGCAATTTGTTGAGCATATTCTTGCAATTGAGATTTAACACCACTTAAGTCAATTTCATTTACTCTTTTAACATCATTTCTAGTGATATGTTGTTGAGTGTTTTGGGCCATGTTAGCAATTAGATTCCTAGCTTGAGTTGGTGTTTTATCTACTAATGCACCACCACTAGCAGCATCAATCATACCCCTATCATTAGGCAACAATCCTTCATAAAAATATTAAATCAACAGTTGATCAGTTATTTAATGTTGTAGACATGAAGCACATCTTTTAAAACGTTCCCAATATTCATAAAGTGATTCTGAAGCATGTTGTCTAATTCCACATATTTCCTTTCTTATGGATCCAATACGACTTGCGGGAAAGAATTTTTCCAGACACGCTTTTTGTAAGGTGTCCCAAGTTGTAATGGAACCAGAAGATAGAGTATACAACCAATCTTTAGCTAAATCATGTAGGGAAAATGGGAAAACATGCAATCTTACATGATTTTGTTCAATTCCATCGGGTTTCATAGTTGAACAACCAACTATAAATTCTTTTAAATGTCTATGAGGATCCTCACTGCGCTCCCATAGAATTTGGGAAGAAGATTAAGAAAACCCGAGTTCGGCCTTCAATGGTTTCTCCAAGGTTGGAAAGACAATGCATAGAGGTTCATCATCAAGCTTTGGAGCTCCCAATTCCTTCAACGTTCTCTCTTCACCCATCTCTGAGTCTTCGATTGGACTATCTTGAAAGATGTAGAGTAATTTCTCCGGGCTAGCTTCGTTTAGAGTTTCAATGAACTGGTTTATTCGCTGAAGTTTGGTTGTAGTATCCAAACTCATGCACCTGAAATAGTTTACTAAAATTAGTATAAGACTCGAACAACATATATGGAAAGTACTTATTAGGCAAATTTTTTAAAGTTTACGGTAATTGTATGTATGTTAATTAATTTGGACAATTCCAAACACATTCATAGCCTAAGCCGTAATAAACTCATATAAACATGATGCACCACAATCTAGTAACAACTCAACTACTACCGATAGCTTAGACAAATTAGAACCATACTTGTCAAAATTTAGTTAGAGCAAGGAAATTATGAAACGAGAAATTTGGACAAGTATGTTGGCATGTAATTATTACTTACGAGTCCACTAAAACATGGCCCTAACTAACCTTATTCATCCCATGAGATGTTTAACTCACAAATTTATTCTACCATGTCAGACCATATTACTCTCCATTATATTAATCATTCTTAGCATAAGACGAAAATACAAATCTATGGTTCAACTTAGAAATGCCAGCTAAACAAGTAAATATTGTAACATCATTTAGGCTACTATTATGCAATGAGTAATACGGCAAGAAGGGGAAAAAAAATCGAGTCTTTTAGCTAATCAATTTCAATTTCAAAGTTTCGGATCACTCTATACTAGCTCGGCCACCATATTTTCATAGACTTACACCAATTTAAGGACTGAGTTTTTTATGGTTAAGAGTCTATAGCTTAGACATCAGTGAATATGTATAGATAGATCACCATAGAAACCTGCATTTACATTAGCTTTATGTATTTCACAGACCATGACAGACAAAGTAATAGCTCACTTTGTAACCAAATCATATAATACTATCACTGTTAGGTACTAAAAGCCATGGAATTTAATTACCCACAAACTAAGAGCAGGTGGCATAATCAAAACAAGGGAATAAGATTAGTTTAATGAATCCAAGCACACCATATTACATTTAGTGCCACATTTTCTAATCAAACATCAACCCATTTATGAGGACATTTCCCTTTAGAGCACAAAGACCAAACTAACCTTAGACGAGTTCTCGTCCAAGTAATCACACTTGAAGAATGAATGCGAACGAAAAACTAAAGTTCCCATGTTAAGCCATTAGTAGAACAAATTTCAAATTTATGATTTTGCTTTTAGTCTTACTAGTATTGATTAAATACTGAGTGGAATTACTATTAACCAAGGTATTTGATAAAAAAAAGGAAAAATTCATAAGAATAATCCAAACTGTTGACCATCTTCCACAATTAATCCCAACTATGGGTTATTCCTGTATAATCCAACTTATAACCTCATTAATCCAAAAATACTCTAGTCACCTGTTGCAACCTATTGTTACCGGTTTACCTAGTCTTCTTTAGAATCTTCTATTTAACTCCCAACGGTAAGTTGGAAGAAAAGAGAAATCTGCCAAAAAAGCTTGCCATGAAATCTGCTTCTGCATCATCTTCTTGGAGGTCTTCTTCTGGCGCTGCTGCTGAGAGGGTTACGCTTTGTTTTCATAATATTCCACCCAAATTGAGGACAGTGAAAACAAGGGGTCTGAATTATGGAAGAAAGTTCTATGGATGTGCGATGTGGCCTGTAAGTTCTATAATTCCAAGTTGGTTTTGTTTGAAAGATTTGAATTTCGTTTTGATTATGATTTGTATATATTGCAGAAATCAGATTGTGGGTTTTTCTTATGGGTAGATGAAAACCAATTGGGAGATGTTGAAGAAGGTAGTAGAGAAAAGGAGATGTTGATTGACCAATTACTGAATGAGAAGAAGGTTTTAGAAGAAAAAGTCCAGAGGTTGAAAAAGAAGAAAAAAAAATTAGAAGATGCCCTCACTGAGATGAAGATGGTTGTTTCAAACAATTCAAAGGGGGAAAAGCATGCAATGACTGCACTCTTTTTTTCTTGGGTTTTATTTGGTGTTGTGTTGTATTTGAAGGGATTTTGATTACTGTTAAGTAGTTCATGTATTAGCACATGGAGACAGTACTTTTGAGCTACTATGTAACTGTTATTGCCTGAAACAATGGCATGATAATATGATATGAAAAATTTGCATATTTTTTGGATAACTTTGCCATGCTATAACTTCATTACATTGCTCCAAAACAAACAGTTAACAATATGAATTTGTTCCAAAATAGTTCAACTAGTCCAAACTATCTAAGTTCATAACAACTGGAAAACAACTTGAATTTTAGGTTCCCCCCAAAAAAAACAAAATGATGCTCATAAAAGCAATTACACATGACACACTTGACTTTCTACACATGAGCTGATCAATTTTGGTGGGTGATGTTCATATCAAATCTCTGCAGCAGTGCTAGTACTCACTCCAATTCCCTTTGCCAACTGCAAAACAAACACACACAAGGTTAAAAGTGTGAAGAAAAGGGCCTTGCTGCTATTAATAGGTGAAGCTTAGTACCTTAGGTCCTTTTGCACCACTACTTCTTTTTGCGGTTGATGCACCCCTCCCACCTTTGCTTGTGGTGGTTGATACACCCCTCCCACCTCTGCTTGTGGTGGTTGATGCACCCCTCCCACCCCTACTGGTACTAGCACCCCTGCTGCCTCTTCCTCTGTACAGAACTCTCCCTCCTTTGCCAGTGAGTGTGGGTTGTGCTGAGATATTGTGGTGGTCAAAGCTCATAGCCTGAGAGTCATCCACTGATCCATGTGCAACATTCTTTGGCTCGCCTCTCCCCCTTTTTGGTTGTGGTTGAACTTCTTTACCTTTTTTCGGACACCTTCTTTTGTTGTCTTTGTGTTGAGTGGCACAAGCTACAAGTCATCTGAGTCCCATGCTTGGTTAACTTTCCAGGTTTCTTTGGATCTTCATGTGGATCCTTTCTTCTATTCTTCCTTGGTCTACCTGGACCAACCTTAATTGGAGGTGGATCAATTGGAAACTCAACTCTTGGCCAATGCCTTTCCCCAACACATGGGGGAATGGCAACCGAATATGACAAAGAAGTGTGTTTCCTTCTTGTAGCGATCATGGACATAACTCTCTCGCTTCTTGGTGCAAAAAAAAGATGCAAGCCACGGCATGGCAAGCATGGAATTCCGATCAACTCCCATTTTCTACATGTACACACTCTCCTAGTTAGATCAACCGTCGAGTGTCTAACCTATGAGACACCCGAAATACCATTTTGCTAGAAGGCATAACATTACATGAAGCTGCCCAATTCTTCTCTTTTTCCAGTTTTGCTTGAATTCTAGGGCAAATACTCCCTTTGTATTTTTCCAACTCTTCCCTCTTAGTAATGAGTCTTTGCATTAGTGCTGACCTGATGTCTTCAAGCATGAATATCAGGTGTTTTGTCCTTGCACTAAGTATATAACCATTGAAGGTTTACGCCATATTGCTCACAACAACATCACACTTAGTCAGTGTATTTGTAAATGCTCTACAAAAGCATTTTGGATCATACCCTTTGAAAGCTTCAACTGCACTTGGACTGACTTTCCCCATCTCCTCAAGTGCATCCTGATAATCTACCTCATTGTATGCCCAAGCAGCTTTCCAAAACATGCACTTGAACTCATCACCTTTGTAATTCTTGTGCCATAGTGCAAAGATATGGCGTGCACAAGTGCTCGTGTTACGCTTCGGGTAAGATAGTATGCACCTGCATTAAGTATTCCCTGCCAACAAATTCATTAAACCAGTATGCACAGCATGGTTAGGACATGTTAAATGTGTGTATGTGTAAGTACAAAGTAATGTAAGATAGCTAACCTGATGTTCATCAGAAATTATTGTAATGCCTTCACCATCAATGCTTCCAATGACTTTCCTTAGCTCACTCATGAACCAATGCCAACTCTCATTATTTTCCCCTTCACAAACTGCCCAGGCTAGAGGATACATTTGGTCGTTAGCATCACGACCTACTGCAGACAGTAGTATGCCTCCCAAGAAGGTTTTTAGGAAGCAACCATCTACACACAGTACCTTTCTACACCCAGCAACCCAACCATCTCTTACACCATCAAAGCATACAAAAATTCTTTGAAAAACAGGAGGATTAACTCTCCTACTTGGATCAGTTTCCAACTTAAAGCAACTGCTAGGTGAAGCTTGTTTCAGTGCTTCTAAGTATCTCCCAAGCTTGTTATAATGTTCTTTCATGCTGCCATGAAGCTTCTTGTGAGCTAAATACTTCACTTTGTAGGCCCAATTCTTCTTCACAAGAATTTTATAAGCTCTTTTTACTGTTTCAATTATGTCCTTAGCAGGCCAATGGGGTCTGCTCTTAAACACTTCAAGAAACTGCTCTGCCACCCAAGAAGCTTTCAATTGCCTATTTGCTTCCATGTTTCTATTACAAGTATGCTCAGATATGACTGACTTAACTACAAAACATGCTTTGCTGTTGTCCCAACTTGCATAAATCCTAAAAGGACAACCTTTTACACACTTTGCTCCTAGCCTTTGCCCTCTTTTTTTGTCACTCACTGCAATAAACAAGTTCCTCCCTTGGGCAACTGCAAATCTCACTATGGCATCCTTGAACTTATCTCTATTTTGAAACCTAATGCCAACCTTCCATTGCAAAGTGTTGAAGTCAGTATTCTCATCCACAACTTGCACCCTAACCCTCCTTCTTCTGCTAATTATATTGTCCTCATCACTTGAACCTGGTGTATTTGCCTCTTCATCAGTGTTTTCATATTCACTCAGGAAATCATTGTTGGTTTCTTCAGCTCCACTTGGCTCACCCCCTTTCTGCTTCTGCTGTCCAGTAAGCTTACCTAATGCAGCCTCCTTTTGTAATTCTTTTGCAATCCCAACTATCCTATTGTTCCAACTCCTGAGGTTGTCCTTGGCCACCCTCCATTCCTCATCATCAGTCCCTCCATCAGATCCGACCTCTAATCCCTCAATATCATCCTCACCTTCACCATCTAATCCCTCAATATCTTCCTCTTCTAATTCTGTCTCAACATCAGATGTATCCTCACCATCTGGAATAAATTCAGCATCTTTGGGATCTAGGTCCTCATCATCAGGCTCATACCTTTGAAAAAACTCATCCCAACCTATAGGTTCCTCACCTCTTGGATCATACCAAGCAAAATACTCATCAGGGTTCAGATGTTCAAGGTTTTCAGAAGAATGATTTACTTGGCTTTGTTGAGTTTCAGGTTGTTGGCTTTGTTCAGTTTCAGGTTGTTGGCTTTGTTCAGTTTGAGATTCATTAGCAGCATTTAATATGGTCTCTGTGAAGGTGTTATCCAGGGTAGGTGAGTCAAAATGAGTCAGGTGAGGTTCATTTTGTTGTGTAGCGATGGATTCTCGGCTGGGTAAAGTTAAAGATTCCTTCCGGGACCACTTGGACTTTTATGCCCCTTCTTCCCTCCTTTGATAGGGGTCAGTTTTTTGGGTCTAATACCCCTTTCTTCACTTATATTTGAGACCTTAGTTTGGCTTTGTGTCCCTCCTCCTTCAATTTCAACAATTAGCTCTGGTTTATCTACCCCATGAAGTACATAGCAATCAATACACCTGTTTTTAAGCACAATCTCTATCATACTCCTAACCTCTGAGTCATTATACACCCTACTCAAACCCTTCTCAAATGATTCGGAATGGGGGCCAAATAATATATCTCAGAAATGCTAGAGTATTTGCCACACTTGTTAGCCAATTCCTCTAAATAGAACCAACACAATTCATCTGCATCCACCTGAAAAGTCCTAGCATCCCCTCCTACAAATTCCAGTTTCCCCTTTTTATCCTTCTTAAATCGACCACCATGCCACATTCTTATACAAACAGTTGTAGATGCCATAATTATCAACTAAACCTAGTAATTTCACAACACACCGAATATATTAAATTAAAACAACAAATTTCAGAGAGGTTTCATGCGAGAAATTCAAAGTTCAACTATTTAAGAAGAAGAAAAAATTTGAACTTTACTTACCTACAATGGCAGAACCTTGAGTACCGATGAAATCTCGAATCAGCTTCAGCTTCACCTTGATGTGTTGAAGAAGAAGAAGAAGAGTTGAATTTTTTTACAGCATAACATTCATGGTGGGCGAGATGGGTTGACAGACACGCTCATTAATTTCTTCCATTAAGATGGGTTCAGTTTTGGAGGGAAGGTTACTTTTACCGGATCAACAAGTGCCAAGTTAAGGGGGAGTATTTTTGGATTAATGAGGTTATAAGTTGGATTATACAGGAATAACCCATAGTTGGGATTAATTGTGGAAGATGGTCAATAGTTTGGATTATTCTTATGAATTTTTCCTAAAAAAAATATATATGCAGTGGAAGTAAAGCTAAGCACAAGGCACTTCCTCTCACTGCATCCATTTCGTGTATACTTTATTACTTGCAACTAACAATTAGATATTTTAACAATAGCACACAGTCATTCAAATTTAGAGTAAAGCAAAGAGTCTACCAAAAATAGTAGAAAAATTGGTATTAATCAAGGCTATTTGAAGTAAAAGCTGAATAAAGTAATTAACTATGTACCTTGGTGAGATTATGACTAATGCCAAAATATGGATATTGATAAGTCAGGATCTATACAGAGTGAATATGTAAAAATAAAATGATGCAAAACCATATCTACATGATGTTTCATGTTCACAAAATAAAACAAAGATAAAAGAAATCAACACATGATCACTCCTACATTCAACTACTATAAAAATACAACGAACACTATTCACAAGAATATGAAAAGGAACACCACTAAGCTAAACAAGTATTAGGAAACTTAGATAAAAGCTCCCCGGCAACGACGTCAAAATTTGATACGTGTCGTTTATCGTATTAAATTAAAACCTATCTTAGTCCTTCAAAAATATTAACAAGTAGTAAAAGGGTAAGAAATGGTCGATCCCACGGAGAGACTACTAAATTCCTAAACTCAAAATTTAACTAAGAAAAATACTATTCACACAAACAAGCGAGATTATACAACTATTTACTTATTTAATTTACATAGATTTGAAGGGTTTAAGATACTACAAACTACTAGAACTAAGTAAAAATAAAACTAATCTACTATCTACAAGTGATGACAAGCTACCCATTAAGCACATAACTTAAAATATTTAACCTTTTAATAGTGAACTTCGGGTCACACACGATTAGTTGCAAACATAATATGACAAATTAATGTTAGGAATTTTGCTAGCAAAATTTCCCCTTCTCCCTCTTCTCCAATCTACCCAAGTGAAATTAACGCAGCCCACT
>CANSZD010002917.1:0-20000 GCA_947648045.1 Beta corolliflora | reverse complement strand
AAGATTTCACAAAAGAACTCCGCTTTCGTCATCAAAAGCTAAGAAACTTAAAAGCAACCCAACAAAAAAATATCACTAATAATTAAAAACCCAAATGAATGGTATGAAGAGGAGGACCGCACTAAAGATGGGAGGAAGAAAGAAATAGTAGTAGTATAAGAACAAGAAAATTGTACTAGTCTCAGATTTTTTTGTTTTCAAATCAAGGGAAAAGTTGGGGAAAATTATACTCGTCGCGACTCGCCTTCCGCTTAGGGCTTGGGTGATTGGATCTGAACCCGTTCAGATGAACTTTCACATTCAAAGACGCACCATCTTCTCGCCTGACGCCATTGATGAAGAGCTTCGAAGGTTGAGGTCTTGACTCTTGAGGATGAAGACGAGGAGAGAGAAAATGGGTTTTCAAAGTGTTTTGGTTGTTCTCAAGATTAGAGTACTGTAATTTAATTGGGCGGTGGAAGGATTCCTGTGCATATTGGTGTTTTAGTTATTTAGTAAATCAGTTTGTTTTTTTTTTAAAAGTCAAAATTTATATATTAAATTATTTTAGGGTCTAAGGGTCGGGTCTGGGTCGGGTCCGGGTCTAAAATATCAAGACCCGGACCCGGACCCTAAAAAAATTACTTGGACCCGGACCCTTAGGGTCTGAAAAAGTTGGACCCAGGCCCTTAAATTAGGGTCGGGTCCAATAGGGTCCGGGTCGGGTCCTGGACCCATGCCCATCCCTAAATTGATGAGGCGGGGATGGAGATGAAAATCTTAGGTAATAATGAAGATGAGGGACCATTATTGGCATCCACTCCACTCATTGACAAACCTGTTAGCGCGCCGAAAGACTACTCTTAGTTCGAAATGATTCTTCTCTTTTCTGCCCACTTAAAAAAAAGTTCCATCCAATATTTTCGTTAGAACAAACACAACCTAGAGAGAAGTATTATCACTAGTTCCCATCTGTCCCCCATTGTATGCAAATTTATAAGGAAAAGTCATTTTTAAAATATAGATCTCAAGTCACCTTACAAGCTTATATACGAAGCACTATGCAGCATGCATAACTCACTCTCCCTTTTATTACATCAAGCTGAGCTCAGGCCCGGCCCTGAACAAGTTCAAAATGGGACTCAGAACAGGGCCTCACCTTTAGAGGGGGCCTCAAATTTAAAATAAAATCTTTAAACCAATAAGCCTAAGGCCCAAATATACTAGGCATTACCCCATACTAGCTTACCGCGTGAGTGAAACAGAAACCCCAAAAATTAATTTCTCTCTCCTGACACTCTCTCTCCTGACCCTCTATCTCTCTCCTCAAATTTCTCCTTGCTTTAACCAGTTAACCGCTCCAGAAAATCCAGAATACCAGACAATGAGGCAACAACTCACCTCTCTATCGGTTGTTTTTTTTTGAAGGGGAAAATCTATTATAAAGCTCTCTGTGTTGTTACTTGTTACCTCTTACACGCTAATATTGTTTACTGTACATATTTCTTACCTCTGGTTTTCTACATATTTCATTCAACCCCATCCCTCAAAAAAAAAAAAAAAGAAGATGAACACATTAATTATATTACAGAGAGTTTTTAATTTTGGAATATATATATGACTCCAAATCTCCAATGCAATAACAGCATGTTTTTACAATCTTGATCTCTGTCCTTCTTTAACCCGTTGAAGTTTCTGCCTTTCAAAGTTGATTTTTAAGTTTCAGATTTTGCATCCTTCAAGATTATTTTAGTGAGAGAAAGAAGAGAGGGAAAAGTACAAAAACAGAGGAACAAAGGGTTACTCTTTTTTTCTTTCACGGGTTTCACCATCAAATTTGCTTTTGTGGGTTGCTTTTTTTTTTATACTGTTAGTACTTAGTACTACAAAAGATGAGATTTTGATAAAAAAAAAAAGATGGGTTTTTTTATTGGGAGAAAGAAGGGTTTAATTTCTTTTTCTCAGATTTTTTAACTATTATTTGTGCTGTTATTTGGAAGATTTAGAGTTGTATTGGGGTTAAACTACACAAAAATATAGAAAAGTTAGCAATTTGAGATTTGAGAGGATTAGGGACCTAATTTTCAACTTCAGCACAGGGCCTCTACATCGTTCGGACCGGGGCTGGCTGAGCTGAGCTCATAAATTCAGAAGCTACCCATCTGAACTAGTATCCTTATTAATGTATATGAAAAGACTTGCAAGTTATACTATAAGATGAAGACTACACTAGAGAGTTACAAGAAAGTTACTGAATTCCAAGTCTCAGCAAGATGGTGATTTTAAGTACAATGCAAAAATTATCGATATACTACGTGATCATAATATCATATATCAATTAAAGCTCAAAGTTCACTAAATATATCGTATAAGTTCAACTGCATATCTTCCCTTCTTCGTTGTAATTATCTCGCCAATCTGCAATCGAATTCAGCATAACTCTATTAATAACTTGCTTAACAACAAATGGCATTAGCAGGAAATCTACTGTGTAAAACACACCTTGAGTCTTCCACTACCACTGACTGAGACCATATCACCAGTCTTAAGCGTGGCTCCGTTTTTTGTCACCGTACTCCAGTTAATGCGGACATCTCCTTTGCTACAAGAGGTAAAAGATCAGGGTAGCGCTATAAAATTTTAATTTTACCTCGTTCATATGTACATTCAGCAAAATAGGTACTTTAGTAGATTTTATTACCAAAGAATCATGCTAAGGTGATGGCACCTCTGTTGTAACATATGCAGAAAATTTAATCCATAAATACCAATTAAGATGATTGCTACTATAACTTGAATGCAAATCATAAAACAATCGAATCAGGATCGGAGTGTTGCAGCATATAGATTTTATTCCCCTTTTGCAACTGTTTTGACATACAAGAATATTATGCATTTTTCATGCTAAATTTTTCAGGAGTAATACCTTATCAAATCAGCAAACTTCGACCTTGAAATTTTGAATCCAGCACTAGCTATTGCATCAACTCTCAATGAGGATTCTACAGTCTTCAGTGTCTTGGTACTGCATTGAATTAACAAAGATGCCTATGAAGCTGATTCTAAACGACCTGAAAGAATAGATAACCAAAAACAACCTCTACCTTGGTGGTTCATACTCGAGTGCTTCCAATGAAATCAATGTACATGAGACAGGAACCTTACCAACCTGCCACAGAAAAGCTGCTCACAAAATGATTTTGGACATATTTTATTATGTGATACTTAAACATGCTAATCAGCCTTTCAAAATCTAAGAATACCACAATCGTACATATACAATAGCTGAAACTCTCCTCTGAGACTAAGTGCGATAGAAAGTGCTTTACCTTGTCCAATGATGAAATCATATAGTCAACCAGCTCAGGAACGATAAGAACTTGAGCCCCCCTTTCTCCCTGTAAACCCAAAATATTACTCATCAATATATATTGATAGAGTCATAAGTCATAACCATAAATCTTGGCTAGACTATATCCTTTATAACTTCTTGCATTTTCATTTTCCATAAATAAGAAATATACCGCACCAAATCCATTCAAACTGCCAAATCATACACCTAACTACCAGGTACTGCAGAAGCGGTCTTACTAACCTACCATAAAGTACTATCAAAAAGAGATTATGTCACCATATCAATTTGATTTAAGTAGAGCTGCTTGCAAGAAGCTATAATATACTTTCTAAAATGGCAAATAAAAGATCAAACAAAAGGCCAAAAGCTCAACATTTAATCATATAAGATATCCTCAATCTAACAAAATCATGAAAGCAACAAGTCAGATTCAAAATTGTACGAATATAAAAGCACAAGATCTAAAGATCCATTTTAGAAGGGGGAGAGAGAGAGAGAATTCAATATTCATATCAAAATCTGAACTATTGTCAGGAGAAAGTTGAGCACGAATTCAAATGGACTACATAGCATACCTGAAGCATAATATCTCCAAGCTTTTCTCTAGCAATTCCTGTGCCTAGAATAGAGCCAAGGAAGTCACCATGGGAAGGTGGTTGATACCCAAAATTTCCTGTAATGCTAGAGACAGTAATCATTAGGCAAAATATAATATGCGAAAACTATGTCCATAGCTAACAGAAGTTAGAAATTCAGGACATGAAAAACTGAATGACCTACCTTAATGCTGCGACTGTATCAGGAACAGTTCTAAGAACATCTGGGTGTCCAACTGTAAGTCGACACCGCTCTGCCTACAATATTAAGAGAAACTCAAACTGTGTCAGAAGAAGATTTTTGATCTTCAAAGATTAGACTTGAACTGGCCTTAAGAAAAATGTAACCTCTGGATACCCTCCATTAGGAATAGCATTCACATCGGCTAATTTTTTCAAGGCAGCCATGGCCTCTTCTAATACAGGTGGGGTGAGAAAATCTGTATGCAGGACTTCTCGTCTCAATGAAGCCCGGTTCGCCTTGAATAAAACCAAAGATTATCCAGTTAGACATCTGCAGGTATAGAGGTACAACCATGATTCGAGTATCCTAAGGTATGAAAAAGGTAATGCAAGTACCATATCAAGAATATGCTTGATCTGTTCAACAAGATTTCTATCACTAACTGCTTTTAGTAATACATCCACTTCACTCTTTGTAGCTTGTGTTGTTTGGCATATCTCTGCATATTTGGCCCATAGACTGTTAAATTGAGTAGCCCTAAGAGCTATTTAAAAGAAGCTAAAATAAGAAACATTAAACATATAATAACACCGGATAACATGTGATTTTTCCATAACATTTTAAATTACGACGTTAGGTTATACACTCAAAACTCAGAAGCATGATGTGTGATATGCTCCCAGATGATGTTCGATTTATATACAAGCATGTTCCGACTAGTATGATCTTTTAGTGCGTATTCTCTAATAAACTGTATGTTCAATTATGAATAAAGATGAGATATGTTCTTCTATATTAAACCGTATGTTCTTAAATTTCCAAATGTTTGCGCAAGCTCCCTTGTGTAGGATCTAATATGCGTCTAAATCAATCTTATCTCAAGAAATACATCTAAATTCCATTGATAGCTCTTAAGGCTACTTACAAGCACTAACTTGAAAATATGCTTATTCATTTAACATCCCTTTAATTTCGAGCATGAAGTAAGTAACTATACTCATTCAATCATTAAAGTAACCCATCAAATTGAAAACAAATTGGGTATTCAAGCATTGGTACATAGTCTACATAAGATACCCAAATTACAGCTCAAAACTCTAGTAATCACCAGTGGCATTTCGTCGAACACCTAAACTTCAATACAGAATTCCCAAAAAAAAAGTAACTCAATTCACGAATGAGACTTTATCGTGCAATCTCTGAAATACATATAAGCATCTTACCCACAAAATCTTAAATCTCTTAAATTGATTCAGTTTAATTGAACCTACAATTTGTGGATGCAGGTGAATCAAGTAATAGTAGATTTTATAGTAATTAATTCGGGGAAATGAAAGAAAAACAGAGGAGATTAGCAAGGATAATAAGAATTGAAAACCCCAAATTGCATAATCTTGAAAATGCTAGGTATAATATGGGTTACCTGAAGGAGTAAGTGGTGAGGAGAGAGAAAATGAACGAAATGTTGGAGAATGAAGAAAGATGAAGGAATTATGAGTAATTACATGTGATAATCCTCTATTTGGATTCATGAGAATATTGGCAGCCATTGAGATTGAGTGTACTCGAGATAACATGCTCATTGTTTTTGGTGGGTTCTATCATCTATGGATATAATATTAACTCAGATTGTTATATAACTAGAGTTTTTACTTTTTAATATTTCTTTGAAACAACTTGTTTTGGTTTGGAGGAAAACCTTGGCTATATGTATTTACTACTATTCATGTTTGTTATTTTTTTTTTTTTTTTTTTTAATAAGGTAGAGTTGGGGGGGAAAAAGGGGATCCCAACTCGAGGAGAATCGATCCTAACCTCCCTGAACCTATGCTATCTTATCCACTCTCAATTCATTCATATTTGTTATTGACGTCAAACAAACTCATGGAATTCAACTCTCTTAAATCGGCAATTAAAGAAATTATACTACAGTAACATACTCCCTCCGTCCCATATTATAGTGCCTGATTCTATTTTTGCACGGGTATTAAGGTTTACAGAATCTAAGAGGAAGGTAAGAGTGTTTGTGTATTGAAAATAAATTTTATGGGGGAAAAGCTGATTTTAGGAGAGAGAATGACAATAAGTGGTGAAAGAGCATTAAATGCATGACTAGTTCAACCCTTGGGTTGAATAAACAAAGCAAAAAAACTATTTCCAATAAGCAAATAAATAATGGTGGCATAATTTTTCTAGGAAAATCATGAAAAGGTGTAGAATAAAAAAAGGAAACAAGAATTACATTTTGGGACACTCTAAAAGGAAAGAAGCGCTATAATATGGGACGGAGGGAGTAATAACAGATGGGATTGTGAAGTTAATACGACTCCTCATCCTGTAAGATGTCTTGGTCTAATATTTGCGGGACAGATACTTGAGAGTAAGGGGGAAAGGTAAGGAGAATTCCTACTCCCCAAGTACCGCAGTTGTGAGGATTCGACCTTGTGACTTAAGGTTACAAGGTGAATTTCCAACAAACCACAAGCAAGCTTGGTATGATATTATGCTACATTATTTTTTTAAAGATTAGTAAGATGAATAACTTATGGGCTACCCTCGTACAGGACCCGACACAAAGGCTCAAGCACTTGGAAAGAGGGTGGATCGGTAAGGGAAATCCTCCTCCAAGTGCCCTCACTTGGTGGGATTCGAACCCCTTACCTTAAGGTCATGAGATAAAATCCCTAACAAGTGAGTCAAGTGAAACTTGGTTGATATTATGGTATATAGCATAAATGATAATGTTCGACCGGTGGTTAAACTACGTATTTTCTAACGTATTCAAGCCTCGCCAAAATTGTGTTTTTCTTCTTATGGCAAGTGATTGTAATGAAGTAACCAAGCTTGCTTGGTGGAGGTGGTGGGGAACTCACCTTGTGACTTTGAGGTCACAAGTTCGAGCCCCACTACCTACTTGTGCTTGGGAGTAGGGATTCCCTTAATCCCCCATTCTCTCAAGTGTTGACCTGTATAGCTGGACTGGCTGACTTGCGATAGGTGCTGGTCCAGTAGGGTCCTTCTTCTTACCAAGGGATTTCCAGTGGGGGCCCAAAAAAAAGTGATTGTAATGAAGTGCAAGTAGAGAATAGCTTGTACATATAGGAATTGGGGTTGACTCAAGTGATGAACTTTCCCATCTTCCCTAGCAAAGTCTATGATTCAATTCCTACCACAAGCATTTGCTTGACATTTAAGGAGGTAGGAGGGGTTAAGGGTGTCTGGCTTGTAATGGGCCTCTAAGTGGAGACCTTGTGCAAAGCAACCTAGAGGATTTCTTCTTACTTTTATAAAAAATTGTTTGTATTGTCTAACCTTTCAAATATTGAGTCAAACTAGGTTGAAACAAAATTTAATTTTTCAATAAAAGATTATCTAATTAAGCCTAAAGTTAAAAATATACATCATTTTAAAATGTAGATGGGTTGTATTGGAACTCAATATAATTTATTCAGACTAAACTGGACTTGGGTAAAAATTGGAGTAATTTGGACTCGAATATCGAATCCAGAATATGTTAATTTAACGTCAAAAATCTGTACAAGGACACAAAGAGCTGAACTAATTTGCATGGCAACATGGTTAAAAGTACCAGGCATTATCTAACTGTAAATTCATTGAAAGTAGTACAGAACTTTTCAGTTTTAGAAGTCTCAAGATAGGACAAAAATAAAAAAGATCACGAAATTCCAAAAAAAAAAAAAAAAGAAAAAAAAAAACCAAAACTTTAAAATACAGGTAAGTAAGAAACTGAGACGGAAAGTGTATCTAGTCTCGCTCCTGTAAAAAAGACTTTAAACTGCCTGCCTGAGCTACAGATAACTTCTTATGGATTGATAGTCCATCCCCACATTGAGATGTAAAAAACATAAATCAACATTAGTACTACTACTACATTACCCCTCCTTTAACAAATACATTGGGGCGCCAACGTATCGGTCTTCATATCTCTCAAGAAGACCAAACTTCGATTCAAAGATAATACTTGTACCCAAGAGCAAGAAGCATCAGAACCCCAAAAACAGTAGCAGCAATGGAACCCCAAAGCCAATACTTGTCCGACTTTTTCTTTTTGAGTATAGCTTTTGGTAAAGTACCTCGGGATCTTATCGGTTTCCTGTGTCTGAGAGTGTTTTCCTGCTGCACCTTAGATTTAGAAGCAGCTGGAGTTTCTACGGCCTCTTCTACCTCATCAGATCTCTCGGGTTCATCAGTCTCAGATTTCTCTGTTGGCTCGTCTTCGTTGGATGGCTGTACAGTTTTCTTCTTCATTTTCTTTTCACGGTCCTGAAAAAGTAGAGTATCAGTTTCATCTGAGCTTAGGGACATGGAGAGAGATATCCGAAGGGCAAATAATAGCAGGGTAAATGCAACGATGAGGCAAGACTAAGGTTCAGAACTTTAAACCCTTATTGTTTAGAAACCAAGAAGTAAAACTTGTCTAAAATCACCTTCATTTTGCCATTATTATGCGAAAAACAGTCGGACTGGATATCTAAAAATTAATACCATGCTGAAAAGACTTGATTGCTGCTATACTTTTACTTCCTAGAAATGCTCACTTTTAAAAGTTCATCAATTAAGCAAAAAAAAAAAAGTAAATTCATAACCTTTTAGATATCTAACTTCTACACTATCTACTAGAACATATGCCACTCCTAATAGTTTATGACAGCAGAAGTGTTTTATAATGGCCAAAGCAACACTTAGCCCACCGGGTAGATTGCCAACATGAGATACCCAATAACAAAATTATTGTTTTTGCCGAGTGGGTGGATTAACCAATTGGTAGATAAAGTTAAGGTTGTTTCTAACTAATTTTCCTCTACTAAATAATGGCTGTTTCGTATGATGCTCTCCATCAGATTTTAGAATTAATTTTATATATATTAATTTTGAAAAACAGGGATTGGTCAGAATAAGATATTACCGAGTTGTTAGCTGTTAAAACGTTTCTCTTGACAAAATATTTTTAAACCACCGTAAGTTAATTTCCTTTCACATTTCTCACCTCCTTTTTCTTCGTGGGAAAGGGCAATTTCAAAATAAAATACAAAACCTACTTGAACATACGTAAGGGCATCTTATCTTTCTAAAAAAATAAACACTTGCTAAAAGAAAGGTAAGGTTACGAGTTTAAGACGTCACGTCATATGTTCCTCTAGTAGTTAGCCGCACAATAAGCCACATTGTTAGAAACAAGAAAATAGAAACGAGATCTTGCAAAGAAGGGGTAATTTTTCTACAGATTGACATAATTAAAAGATGGTTTTCAATCAGTTTTTCAGGATGATAATAAGATCAACTGATCATATCAAACACCAGAATGAAATAAAAAGGCTCAGCTCTTCATCTCTCCAGTATTAAACATGAGGATCAGGGATATCTAGGAGAGGGAACAAGAATTACCTTCTGCTTCTTTTCAGCTTCTTTCTGAGCCCTAAGAGCTGCTTTAGCAGCAGCTTTCTCTTGCAGCTTCTTCTTTCTCTCAAAAGCCTGTCTTTGTTTTTCCTTTTCCTCTTCCTTCTTCATTTCCTTCAATTTTTCTGCATCAATTCCATTGTCTTTTGAGACATCCTTCTTTGGTTTTTCTACCACAAAGACGTCCTCTTCTTCCACTGCTCGTTCTGAAGCAGTTTTTGACTCCTTACTTCCCTTTTTTGATTCTTTCTGAGCCTTTTCAGCAGGAAGACTTTCTACTTTTTGAGCAGTTTTTACAACTTCTTTCTGTTGCTTTAATGGAGCTTTGGACCCCAAATCTGCCTCAGAAGGTCTTTGTGGCTCCACCCTCACCAGTGGCTTCTCATCAAAATTCCTGATTCGTCCATCTCTACTCAACTGCCGATAGTCCAGTGATGTCAACATTCGCTTCTCATAATCATCCCTAAAAGCCTTGCTGCTGTTCCATTGGGACATAAATTTCTCAACCTAGGAGATAGTCAGATGAATAAAACCATATTAGAATGACAAGCTAGACATTCCAAATTAGAATCAAGTGTGAGTCCAGGAAAAACCTCAGCATTGTTATATTCCTCGAGGGCCTTCACATCCTTCCTAACAGCAATCTCTTTTGCTTTGTTTAGAATGGTTCGACTTTCGTAGAAATATGCATTCTGGAGGAAAACAAAAGGAACATAAATCTTTTACTAAAATTCTACACAATTAACCCCAATCACAAAGCCATATGTTATACCCATACATCACACATAAACTACAATGGGGCCACAAACACAGGCAGAAGCTGATTGCGGAAGCATTAGCAAGTGATAAAATTCCTTTTGAAGCCTTCCTATATACCTATTCCTCATTTCAATGAATCAGAAATTGCTCGAAACTAGAAGTTTCCGAAAGATCTGCAAACTTTCCCACTATCGTTCTATTCCAGTTTTCAGTTTCTTTTTTTAACTAAAAACAAAAATATGGAAACCAAAAGTAGTAGTTTCCAAATGCAATAAATTCTAAAGACATCTTAAAATGCAAGTGTTGCAAAAGGAAGCCATTCAGGATAAATATGGTTTTGGACCGGTTGGACCGGAATCTATATTTAAAAAAGAAAAAATTTGCTAAGATTTGAAAATATTTATAAATTCGATACATTAAATTTAATAATTCTAAAGGCAATAAAGATTAGGTTTTTAACTTTCTAACTTTTAAACTTTTTTTAACCCTTAAACTTTTTTTTACTAAAAAAACAGAAATTCCGGTTTCCGAAAGATCTGCAAACTTTCCCACTATCGTTCTATTCCAGTTTTCAGTTTCATTTTTTAACTAAAAACAAAAATATGGAAACCAAAAGTAGTAGTTTCCAAATGCAATAAATTCTAAAGACATCTTAAAATGCAAGTGTTGCAAAAGGAAGCCATTCAGGATCAATATGGTTTTGGACCGGTTGGACCGGAATCTATATTTAAAAAAAAAAAAAATTTGCTAAGATTTGAAAATATTTATAAATTCGATACATTAAATTTAATAATTCTAAAGGCAATAAAGATTAGGTTTTTAACTTTCTAACTTTTAAACTTTTTTTAACCCTTAAACTTTTTTTTACTAAAAAAACAGAAATTCCGGTCCGGACCGGAAACCCGGAATCACAAATTTTTATGGACCGGAGACCGGACAGGGGTCAATTCCAGATTTCCAGTCCAGTTCTAGTCCTAATTCCAGTCCCAGTCCAAATCTTCACACCCCTACACAGCACTACTACAGACTTGCTAGGCACACGTGGAGGCATGGAGCAACGACATCCAGAACCAAAACTCTCCAACAAGAAGACAGCATAACTCAAGAAATTGTTATAACATTTCTGGAAATTTGACAGCATGCAGAAAAGCAAAAACATAAAGCATACCCCTGCATCTCGTTTTTTCCTCAGTTGTTGCATAGTCGCGATTGCTGCTTCCTTTTTATCCTTAACAACCTTCAACTCATCACCTAGTTTTTCAATCTGAGCATTCAACGCATTCAGTTGTGGAGTCAGACGATCAATTTTCGCTTTTGTTGCTGCCTGCTGCTTCCTAACTCCATCCAGATCAGTACCTAAAAGCTGTAGCAAAACGAAACCAAGATATTAAGTATTAGATAATCATATCATAGACAGCAAGCATTCTAAGATGTCTGATCAAGTCATTTACCTTGACTTGATCCTGAATGGCTTCCTTTTGCCCCATGGATTCCTGAATCTTTGCTCTCATAGCACTTTTGGCGATAACCTTTGGCCTTGTTGCCTCCAATTCTTTCAATTCCCTCATAAGTTGTTTCTCCTCCTTCAATGACATACTTTCATGTTGCATACGATACTCAATACTTCGTATCTGCATAAATTCAAAACGTCATATAAACTTCAATTACATTGAAGCACATAGCATTTTCAAGACTATATAACTTAAACTCACAAGCTGATTAAGCTCCTCCTCTGATGAACAAATACTGAATCCCTTTTCTCCACCACCACCACCACGTAAGGAGCCCAGAGCGGTCTGCAAGGGCTTAATTTCCTCTCTTTTTTCATTTATAAATGCCCAATATTGTGCATTCTCATCATTAAAGGCCTTAACCTCATCAAGCAGCTCGAATTTTTCTGACTGCAGGAAAGCATACAAGTGTAAAATGTCAAAGTCAGAGATGTGTAATGCACTGAATTTCTTAACAGAACAACTAAATACTGAAGAAGATGATTTTCATCAATAAAACTGAAATTACAGAGAATGAAAGGATAGATATCAAGTATTTGACCACAAAAATTGCCCTAGAAAAGGCCCAGGGAGCAAGGGGCCTGATGACTTGACGCGGTGCGTTTCCAGATATATTACTCAAAAGAATCACTCGAGTGACTTGACAGTTTGACAGACTCCCAAGCTAACCACTAAAATGAACCCTTGAATGATTTCCTCATACCCCTTCCTCCCACTAATCTATTTTACTTGTAGAGCTAACTTACTAGCTTTCTCTCCAAGCTAACCTAATTATAATATTGTACATCTGATGTTAACCCTCCTGCTATACTCAATGCATAACGAGATGCTGAAAGATATACTGAGATACAATAAGCACATCTTTAAACTTAAGCAGAAAATTCTTAAATTATGGGGGAGAAAATATCATGAAACTCACCTGCAGTACCTGAACAACAATAACTACAACCCAGTACGAATCATTTACATATATGTTGGGGGAGGTCCATGTGTGCATAATCCTATTATCCCAAAATAAACTAAACTAGTAAACACTATCTCTGATAAACTGATTTTAAGTAGCGCATTAAATAACATTCAGCCCACTTACATCAGCTAGCATACAGCTTATGACAAACTTCAAGTTCCTGGCCCTGTTTGAGAACGTAGGACTTTTTAAATTTTTTAAATAAAGGTAATGAGAATTAAAGATTAATTAAGACTGGTGTTAGACTGCTAGCTTATGTACGTGAAACTAAGGAGAGATTGCCAAATAAAAAGAATTGAAAAAGGTCGTATAAAAAACTTCCAACTAAAACCTTACGAATTGGACCAGATCAAGTCCAAAACAAGTCACTCGAAATAATCAGATTAGAATACCCAAGATGATGCAAAATCAATCATCAATACAATGTTCAATCATTCTGATTATGCATATCCCACTCTTTAACTACTTCAGCTATGCACCATGAGCAGTAATAGCTTAAGATAAAGATACCAATGAAGTAAAAGATAAGAAACTTGTAACTGCAATACCTAATAGTAATGAGATTACAATAGCATGTAGTATTCTCAATTTCACTTAACCCCTTTATGCATAATTGATTACCAAGAAAAACCTTCATCAATATATTTGCTCTTTAGTATAAAAAAAATACTATAACTTCATCAATATATTTGCTGTTTTGTTTTTCAAGATTATCATAAATTCAAGTTGTTGTTTACAAAAAAAAATTATTAATTTTATCTTTGTTGAACTGTAATGAAAATTTGAATTATATCAAAAACCAAAATATACACTTAAAAATAAAATTTTACGATTAATTATGTGCATCCAGAAGGCTAAAAACAAGTTATTATGATGGACAAATACAAAATTCTTTTGTTCACTTCTAACAAAGGCTCGTGAAAACAAAGATGAATCACTTCACATTAGAGGAAAGTCAAAGAAAGTAAAATGACAAACTTAGTTGAGTCAGCACAAAAGTAATTCATAGATACAGCCATTGCAAAATATAGACTCAATTGACCAGAACGGCAAAACGTTCCAGACCCGTTTGTCAATGTTCTTATCTTAGCATTTGAGGCATCCCCAAAGCAATGATTCCCACTGAATATACGCAGAATGAATTTTAAGTATCAAATATAAGTGGTAAGCAAACTGCACCGGTCTGGACAGAGAGGCAGGTATACAAAGGGAAACGATACGCCCTCAAAGGTCTTCAGATTTACAAATAATTCTGCTTGCATGATTCAGATTTCAGATCATAATTTCGTGGTCATTAACCTCACATAGTGTGCTCAGGAAAGACCTTAGCTAAAGTACTTCACAATTTCAGTCAACATAAATTAAATTGCTTGCATATCATCAAAAAGAGCAAATATGCATATGGTGGATCACCAACTTTAAAAATAGGAATTATAAAAGAAACAACATTTTATTAACCTTTTTAGCCCTTAGTTCTTCAATTATCTGGCCTATTTGTACATTTTTCTTCTGAATTTCTTTCTCAGTCAGCTCAAATTCGGCCTTCAACTTCGGGTCATCCCATTGTCGATGCTTGACAAAATAAAAGTGATGGGTTTGCGCCTCCTCCGGCCATTCATCAACTGCATCCTTGGCAATGTTGACACTTGAGGCATCATTTGCCTCTCCTCCCGGCTTTACTTCATCAACACCATGCGAACCGAATGTGATAACCTCAGCGAAATTGATTTTCCCATTCTCCTGTTCATGCACTTTAGTCTTCACTTCACCATTCGCCTTCGATCCTGCAACTTCAACACCCATTCTTTCCTACACCACAATCAAAATACTATCACCACAAAACCCAATAAATTTCAACACTAATCACCTAATTTAAACCCTAATTTAAACATTAGTTTGATCAAACATAACCCATAAACTAGATAGTCCCAAAAAAAGTCAAACGTATGAACCCAATTTCACAAACATACCCACCAAGAAACCCCAAGATCGTTATTCAAACAGATCGTTCAACATAGATTAAGTCAACTAAACAAATCCATGAATCATCAACGCAAGAAAAATAGCTTAATTAACAATCAAAAAGCATAAATCAACAACACCCAGAAAAAATTACACCGAAAATACTCTAAACAAATTCCAAAAACCCAATTAAAACACATGCATGCAACAAAAAACAAATAAAAAAACAAAAACCCAGAACACAAATGATTCCTGAAAACAAAATCAAACAATCCCACAAAATCAGCGATCATTAACAGATCGAACAGACTAAATCATCACACAATAGATTGAATTACAAGTGGTAAAAACAAGAAAAGATATATATATCAAATTATAGGGTAAAAATTACCTGAAAAATTCACCTGAAGTAGTGATTTTATGTGAATCAGACCCTTCTGAAAAGGGTCGTTTGAGAATTGGCAAAAAAAATGCTCAGATCTCAACTATTTTTCAGACGTGTGTGAGAGAGAGGAGAGAGAAAGAAGACCAAAGTATGATGATATATAAATGTGTTCTCTGAGTATGGAGAAGACGAGGAAGAGAGAGAAAATGGGATTGTTTCGATTTTAAGTATTTTTGTCTCTTTTTTACCCTTTTTTTTCTAAGAAAGAAAAGAAAAAAGCGTTTTTTTCTTCTCTTTGGAATTAATTTTACGTTTTTTGTTTTAAATTTTTCAGTGGTAAACTTTTTTTTTTTTTTTTTTGAGGGGAGTGTTTTAATAAATAAATGTGGGGTTTTCGTTGAATTTTAATTTCCTTGTTTGGTAGGTTTATTGATTTTTCGATAATATCAACGAAAACGTGGTTGTTTCGTAGTTTTTGGAAAGGAGTCGTAAATTTTCTGACACCACCGTTAGGAAGAAGGATGGAAGTAGAAACAAATCAATAATGATGTGTGAATTGTGATGGTAAGTTTTTGAGGTAAAAAAAAAACTCATTTAGCAAAACCCAAAAAAAACCTTTACTTTCTCCTTCTTCTTTTTTTATCTTTTACCATTTTAGTTTACATGTTTGTCAATACACGACTTTGTTTGATACTTTAAAAGAACGATCCCGCTAACGGACGCGCTAGATAAGAAATTAACTTTATATATAACTAATTTAATTATATTTGTGGGCATTAAATTAACTCACTTTTTTTAAAGCAAAAATAAAATAATATTTTTATTTCCGATGCTAAACATTTAATGCCTTTTAAATTTCCTCTCTAATCAATTCATACCACCATTCCATCTTCAAACTTTATTTTTTTATTCTATCTGATGCTTAAGTCTCAACATCTCACCATTATTTCTCTAATTTTATTCTTCCCAAATTTATATACTACTACTAGCATGGCAACAAGCAAACTCTTTCAGTTCCACCAACCATTGTCCATTGCACCACCCCACCACCGCGTAAATCAGGTAATCAAGTGGGAAAAAAAACACAGACACAAATAACTTAGAGTAAATCAAAGAAAATTTGATAAAATCAATAAATTGCACAACCACCAAACCATGATTCCGATTCCGACGATTTCGCCGTCAAAAATTGAGTTTGCGGGTGATATGATGACTTTGGTGTTAATAAACGTAGGTGGTTTTACAAGATATAGAAAATCTTATATGGTAAAATGCTTTAATATCAATGGTGGTAGAGATCTAAAGTTAAGGTAAGAGTTGGAGGTGAGCTTATTCTGCTACATCAAAGTCGTGACTCGTTCGGTAGCTAGCTGCTCTTATATGTGATGCCGTGGTGGAGGAAGAAAATGACAAGGAAAGAGGTTTGAAAAATGAATTTGGGTTTGGGGGGTTGGGGGGTAAAGGGAGAGCAGTAGGTTTTACAGGAGGAGGAAATTGCTATTTTGATTAAAAAAAACATTTTATTTAATATGTTTATTTTATTTTAGTTAAAGGAATAATGACTTAATGCATTGTAGTGTGAAAAGACATTAATTATTTAATTCTATATAAGGTCATTTATGATGCATTTGTATGATAACTTAATTGTTTTTAAAATTATTCTTCTTATCTAGCGCCCCCGGGGCGTTCATTAGCTTTTGCCTTAAAAAAATCAAAATGAGAAATAATGTATAAAATTAGTTTGGTAGAAAAAAATGATGTTTTTTTACATGATTCCATCATTTTTGAAGAGTCGTAGTTATTTTAAAAATCATAGTAGATTCTTAGTGAGAGTTTGGTATACAATAAATTATGTAGGCAATAAAATTTTTCATGATTTTCTGATTTGGGTAGTTGTTTAGATGACAGGAAGTGGGAAAAATTAAATTCCCACAAAATGTGGAAATTTATTCACCTACCTCCCCCTTGGTAAGTGCAAATTCCTTAATCCTTAATGTCAACCAAATATATTGAGGTCATTTCCTAATAATTACATAATGGAAATAACTTCCTAGGACATGGAGCTTCCCATGGTAATTAAATTAATTCTATTACGGAGAATTATAGAGTTACCCTAAGGGTAGGCTACCCTCATGAGAGAGATAGAGAGAAAGTATAATAAATACAATAGTTGTATGGATATTTTCTCTCTCCAAAATATTAAATTGAATATTAGTTTCTCTCTATCTCTCTCATGAGGGTAGCTTACCCTCAGGGTCACCCAAACATTTTCCTTCTATTAGGAGCCTACATATGTAAAAGTAATTTGTTTAATTAGAAGTCTTTTACTTGCAACTTTTTAATATTCTACTCTGAATAAGTTTTTCTTGATTTAAGCACCTTTTAGGAGTCTTACTTAATTTGTAATCCTAGTTGAATTATGAGATTAATTTCTTATTTTTTTATTTCTTATTTCTTTTAGGAATAGAATTGGCGTGCGATTAGAATTAGGTTAGATTTTGGCTTTACCTTTCTATTAGGACTAGGATTGTTTTAGAGTTTGTTTAACTTTATATTTATATTTCCATCTGGTCTTGTAATGCCTGTTAAAGGCACACTAATTACGAATAAAAATCAGTTTCAGTTTGAGATTTACAATTTGACTTTTAGTCATATTGTTGATTTTTTCTAACATCCGGTTTTGAAAGTTAAACCAAAATCAAACAAACGAAACTTGATTGACCCCCTCTTAACCACGACTTAAGAGCACTATATCCTTGAAATTTACTTAGTTTCGTTCCTTTTTAAATTGGAATACAAAGTTGTTGTTAGTGCTTAAATATGCGTCAATTGTCGCTAGATCTGGCAATTGGGTCGTCCATGTTATTTTGGTTCAAGTCATTTCAGATCGGTTGGAGTGATTTGGTTCTCTGGTGGTCCCATCACGATTGCATCTTATACTCGTTCTAGAAACAATTATACATTTATTAGTAGTTACTAGTTAAATACCAAACAATTGGTTATTGGACTTTTTTGTATCTTTAAATAGATAAATTGAAGTCCTTGCAAGGAGGGGAAAAAATGGGGATCATTCTTGTAAGGGGTGAGACTTGATCTCAGGACCTCTGCGATCGGAGGTGATGTCAATACCACTGAGCTATCACTTGCTGCTCAATTGGTTGTTGGAATTACCTACCGAAAACTAATAAGCTTACAGCTGGTATAATACACATGACAGCTCCTTCGAGTCAAACCAAGTAGATTCGGTTGGGATAAGATTCAAGCCAATTAGGCAATTAAACTCGGGTTAATTTGATTCGGACCAGATTGGTTGGGGTACCTTTGGACATCTGATCAAGTAAATTTTAGGTTGATTTTGATTTAATTCGATTTATTTTGGATTTGGGCTTGATTTTCAAGTCATTATTTCTGAATCGAGTTTTGATCTGAATCAATCCATTTTCTTTTGATTTAAATGTCGCTCTTTTTCTTTTAATAAGCTAAATGTCACTCTTTTTCTTTTAATAAGCTAAACTAGTATTTGGGCCCGGGCGTTGCCCCGAGTGGTATTATTTTCCAAAGTTGATATGCATTTTTTTTCCATTCGCATTAAAATATATTAAAGAAAATTCAACATTTAAAAGGTACAAATATAATACTATGGACATTTAAAGCATGATTAAAAGTTGGCTGAGATGGTAATTGTGCTATGTATAATAGCAAGAGGTCACGTGTTCAAATCTTGTTGCAAGCCAATTTTACTTTTGTTAATTGACATGACATACGTACACATTGGACAATTATAGTAGAGTAACAGAGGTGACACATGACGTATATACGTTATCACGCACGCCTTTTAATATATTAGTATAGATGTCACTCTTTAACACTGTAAAAGGAGGAAGTATATTTGTATTCATATTTCACAGAGTAGACATTATCGGCTTTTTATTTTTTTCTATGGCTAAGGTATTTAACTTTTTGAGAGATTGCTAAAAGTGGACTCTATATATCAAGAAGATAAGCTTCGTTAGCGTCATCATGTTGTTTTTTTTTTTTGCCAAATGCCTAAAGAGACGTCATCATGTTGTTTTGCGCAAGATGAGTGAGGTTTCTTCACCTTTTTTTCCCCTAAATATTAGATACACGAACATTTCACTATCAATCTAAAGTACCAATAATAAAAAGGATTAATTGATGGGAATAATCCCACCTTTCAGCGATCTTCTTAGAATGGTCCAACCTTTTGAAAATCTGAAAATAATCCTACCTATTCACCTCATCTTCTTAGAACAGTCCATTACCTAGGGCTACCTACTGAACCGGTGACATTGGAAGTAAAATGATCTTCCCTCCAAAATATTTCATTAATGGATTGCCTTAACCGACACCACCTAACCTCATGTTACTCCTTTCATCTTCCTCCTTTTTCAAACCTCCATTAACACCGAAAAGAGAAACTTCCTCGCTTCCAAATTCCAAGCTTTACGAGGCTTTTGAAGGCAAAATCCAAAATCTACGGTGCCGGTTTGATTTTGTCGGTTGAAGTTGCGGAGTGGGGCCTTTGAAGGCGAACTTGTGCGGGGCAAAATTCACGCGTGCCACGAAGGTAAGAATTTTTTGAACCCGAACCCTTAATTTTCTTTGTCTTGCTTCATTGATTTATCGATTTGTGCTCGATGGTTGAAAATTTTGAATTTAGTGTTCATTGATGTCTTCATTTGATTTTTAGGGGTTTAGGGTATTTGGTTACGTAAATGATTAATTCCTCTATTACATGTTTATACACTTGTTAGGTTTGATGCTATGTTGATGTCCAATGTTACATTGCGTTTTTGGCATGGTGGGTGTTTCAATACAAACAAGAAAAATGAGGCTCGAATATATAGGGGGCGGGTGTAGAAT